>JAFNJT010000045.1:0-78425 GCA_019649525.1 Hanseniaspora lindneri
CCACTACGTAGAAAATAGGTGAGTTAGAACCAACCAATAATTATTAGCCCCTTTAAACACATCTATTTTCTATCACACATTCCATTTTTACCTGGTATTTTTCTTATCTCCGCGCGAAATTCAACCCTCAACCAACCAAAAAACGACCACTCAGAGCCCCATTCACACCGCTGACGCGTCTCCAGTCAGTAACCAAAACACTCTGGCTACTATTATACGCATACACTCCGCCTTTAAACCATTTTTTCTCCATACATCACTCGCAATCGCCGCTCAGTGTAACCACTTGTTTACACGTGACAAAATTAACTCCGCTCAGCATTTTGGCGTGTATTTTTTTTTTCCCTCAAAAACCGCTTACAGCCGAAAAATTGCCTGCTGGGTGCGGCGCCCTAGAACTAAGCCAGGCTGGCTAAAAATTTTCGGCTTTTTTCTGTTCTCCTGCTGGGCTGCACTACCCAGATTTCATTTACACACATTAAGGTTTATTTTGGGAAGTTCAACTCCTATCGGAAATTTAGGTATTACGGGCTTCAAATGCATACTTGGATATCACGAAAATACTTTATTTTGCTTTAATGGGTAAATTTTAATTATTCGGTTTTTAACGTTAATTGTTGAGTAATTTCAGATAAAGCATATGTTTTAAAAGAACTTACAGATATAAGAGTGAAAACAAAAACCACTCCAGTGAGCCAAAAACTAGTAGCTTTTTTCTACCACCAAATTACACTAGTAACTTTTTTCTACCACCAAATTACACGAGTAATTCGTGTTTCCACGGTCAAAATAAATAATAACTGCTGTTTCCACTGCCAAATTCACTGATCGCTGCTGTTTCTACTGCCAAACTACACTAATAATTGTTGTTTCGACGGCCAAACTACACTAATAACTGTTATTTCCACGGCCAAATACAACTATGTCTGCGTCAAAAAACACATCAGAGAACGTGTCAACAAAGCTGTACACCGGATTTGTGAAGACATACATTGCTGCGCTGGTTCCGCTTTCCCTTTATGGAAGCTGGCTGTCAAGTGACCAGTTTTCTGCCTGGTACACTGTGTATCTGCTGATCTGGGGGCTGATTTTCAAAAACTACTGGGTGAATTACAAGTCAAAAATGATCGCCAACAGGGAACCTGACTACAATAGTGGTTTCACAGCATTCAGTGCTGAAAGAAGATTCAAAGTTATCAAGAATATAACACTCACAGCAGTGATTTTGGCTGTGCTTCTTGTAGGTCAGCTGGCTACTTTCTGTCTAGAGATTCTGCTAACTCAGCTCACAGTGGTTGAAAACGGGTACTTGAAGATGGCATTATCTCTAGTTCCGACTGTTTTAACGACACTTTTAGTGCAGATATTCACCTTGATATTCAACAAAACAGTCGACATAAAAAGCAACTATATCATCACCATTTGGACCTCATTTGTTCCCCTTCTGATCACGTTGTTTGTGTACTTGCCACTCGGCTATAAGCTAAATAACGGGAACCATTTGGCTGATATTTTCGTCAAAGCACAGAGCTACAGCCCAAAATGGACCACCATAGCGTCAGATTTCAAGATCAACCAGCTGAGATTTATGGATCAATTCAAGTACTTCATAATCACAAACCAGGTTGTAGCACTTGGCCTAGACAATATCCTGCCCAAAGTGCTGAAAAAAGATGTGAATTACGCAGCACCATTGAATCTGAAGCTGGGATACTTGAAATACCTGCTCAACTTTGGTTTCCTCACCATCTTCTCAAACACGTGGTCACTCGCACCGCTTCTTTCACTAATATTCGTCATCATCAACTACTACATTGACTCTTACAAGATCAAAAAGGGAAACTTCATTGTTGAAGACGATATCAGCATTGAAATGTTACTGTCAGTGTTCAACTGGATAGGCTCTCTTGTCCAGCCTGCTTTGATTTTGATGTACAAGAGAACCCCGCTACCAGATGTCGGCATTCCTGTTTCTGACACGTTATGGTACTCAAAATCTCCCATAACCATTGATGTTTCGTATATTCTGGCAGGTTCTTTCCTGATTGAGCATTTAAACATTGGTCTGGACAAGATTTTCGGCAGTCTTTCTGCCCAGAAACTAGCCAAGGAGTTTAAAAAGAACGGTAAGAATGTAGAGAGTTTACAGTCAGAATCAGGTAAGTTCCAGTCAGATTCTGACAGTATTTCTAACAGTGTTTCTGGCAGCAAGGCTACTGGTTTTCAAACAGAAGTTCAGGCTGCCGCTGGCAAAGAAATGCAGCTGAAAAACGTCAGCAAAATCAAGCTGGAAGCTCCAAAAACCTTCACTGAGATCCCAGTTAAGGCATCAAACTCTGACGAAACGCTTTCCCTTGAAAAACACGTTCCAAACATGCGTGTCACTGACAGCCAGAACACAAGCTCCAATGTGTCGAAAGAAACGAATGAGAGTGACACCGTTCTGGAAGAAGATATGTCCGTTGGCGCAACGCTGCCTAGCGTTATTCCAACCTCGTCTAATTATGATTTAAGACACGGTTTGTTGAGAGAACCTACTGCTGAGTTGAAAGATTCTCCTGCTGAGCCAAAAGAAGCTGTTTCTGAGTCAAAAGATGTACCAGTTTCACCAAAAGATGTGCCAGTTTTACCAAAAGACGCTACATTTTCACCAAAAGATGCTACTTCTGCACACTCATCTGCGCCTCTCAGAAAAGTTGTTTCCCACCACCACGCCTCAAAACCGCCTGCCAGAACTGAAACTTTGTCGTCCCAGGCAGCCACAGCATCTCTTCAGAAAGGCCCACATGGCATTGAAAACGATCTTGGCATCTCTGCAACCAACACCAAGAAGTCAGCTGACACGTCTTTGACGCTGAGATCCAAGTCCAAAAGCCTGAAGAAGAAGAAGAAACTGTTTGGTTTGAAGCTGTGAGCAGAAGAAATGAATTTTGTGATTAGTTTCACAGCATGAATTTTGTGATTAGTTTCAGAGAATGAATTTTATGCTGGAGTCAAATGAAAAGTCTCACTCATAACTGAGGTTTGGCTTTGAAAATTTCACGCTGAACGACATGGTATATATAGCAATGCATGTTTCTGTTCACGTTCTCGTACTGAACGGACGGCTGCAGCATTTCTCTCTCATAAACTAAGCCTTCCTGGTACCATATAAAAATTTTACGAATATCTCAGTGTTTCTTTAGTAAGCTTTTCCTTAATAGTAGTAGTGATTTAGAGTTTCATGTTTTCTTGTAATCAAATGTTTCGGCATTCTCGTAAGTTGCATGTTCCTTAGCTTTCAAGTTTCAGCTTTCTCGTAGGTTTCATGTTCCATGTACTAGCATTTACTTTCAAAATTCATTTTTCTTCACTCTGAAGTTTCATGTTTCTTTACTTTCAAGAGTCGCGTTTCTTTACTTTCATTTGGTCTTTCAAAATCCATGTTTCTTTAATTTCATTTAGTCTTCTAAAGTCCATATTTCTTTACTTTCAAACTTCATGTTTCTTTATTTTCAATATCCATGTTGCTTTACTTTCAAGCTTCGCGTTTCTTTACTTTGTTATGTTTATTTACTTTCATTTAGTCTTTCACACAGAGCGGATCTCAGCAGTAACAGAACACTCGTTCTGGTCCCTGATTTTCGCCTTCACGACACTATAAAAGCCCAGTTTTGAGCCCTGGTGGAACGCATTGCTGTTGATGCTCACACATTTACAGGCAAGCTGCTCCAAATGAGGAACATAGTTCGAGTTATGTATAACAAAGTCCAGGTCCACGTGCGGTGGCACAGCGCAGTGTGCCGCTACATCATTCACAGATATGTTCTTGTTCATTCTGTTTCTGGTCACCACTAGGTTTTCGTAGTTCTGCTCTTGTAATGGATCTTTTTCTTCGTCATCAAGTTCATTTTCTTTATTGAAAAGATCTCTAGAAATCCTTGTTGAAATGTTTTTGTCATTCAACGATGGAATAGTAGGATAGCAAGGATAGAAACTGTTATGCTGGAGCATCAGGTTTGTGATATTCTTAAATCTGTTCATGAAAAGATTGTCAATGCTCAAATTCTTGAAGTTCTTGAAGATATCAATATTGTTGATACCAACATTGAACCCATTTAAATTCAGTATACTAGGATTGCTAACAAAATGGAGATTCTCAGGTATTGTAAAGTTCAAGATTCTCTGCAATTTCGTCAAGTAGGATGGATGCGGATATGTCGAGTACTTAGAAATCGCTTCAGTTGCATGCGGGACAATGAAAACCTGAATATCTGAGTTGATTTCTTTCAAGATGGGGAAAATAATCTGACAAAAGATATCATCAATAGTGTCGATCTGCAGGTACGTTCCATTTTTTTCAAAAGGTGGCATGATTCCTGTTATAAAGCATTGATTGGAAATATCAATCAGAGGTCCATTCAATATCAAAAAGTCTGGTTTCAAATCCTTGTTGATCTTTTCTTTAATGAAACTTTCAAATATTGAGTAGTTCAAGTTCTTCTCATTGCAGTAAGGCCCGTTGACAGAAACAATCGTCGTTTCTTTGCAGTATTCACGCTCACCACGGTTCTTTTCATTTGCGTTTATTAATTCTTCAATAATAAACTCCTCTCCTGTCACATTCTTTCCTTTGCAGACCAAGATTTGGCCTAAAAATAAGTCAGTTCCCTTTGGTAGATTGGAAACATCAATCTTGATTCTTTTACCAATTCCGACGTTTTGAGATGTCTCTAAAGCCAAATTCTTTGGTTCAAATACAGGATCCAGTTCATCCACTGTGTCTATCACAATTCTTCCTACTGTATATATAGAGGACTGTGATTGAACGGTAGGATCAGAAATAGCAAAATCAAACTGCTCTTTTTTTATTTCTAACTCCTCGTCAAGTGTTTTGGCAATCTTTACACTAGATTCTCGCATAACCTTGAAGGATTCATTTGCTGGAGTGATTATATTAAAAAAGTTTTCTGTTTTTGTTTCCAAAAACTTTGTATCAAAATTTAACTGCTTAACTGGCTTATCAGTTTTCGTACTTTCACTGCCAAAACTATAAACTGACTCATCAAAAGCCTCCTTAAACTGCAATTTGGATTTGCTGTTGCTTGCAGTGAAATTGCTGTTTAAAATTCTTGATGTTTCAGGCGTCTTATAAATCGTTTCATTCATAGATTCATTAACACCAGAATCATCCCCAAAGTTATCACTATCAACCATACTTGCTCCAACACCATCCAGCTTCCGCTTCTTTCTTTCTTGATCAACAGAATCAATAGCATCATCCATAGACTCTGTTTTAATCTCTCTTTTTACTGCTGTTGGGATCCCTTCGCTAGCTTCGGTTTTAATATCCTCACTGATAATCATATTTACATGCAGTTTTTTACACTGATCATCTATGTGAATCAAAAATTTGCTCATCAGACCTTCATTTACATTAGCCATGTTCTTTAATTTGTTCCTGAAAGCAAAAGTTTTCCACTTGGAGTCCAGCAAGTTCAAAGTAAAAACTTTATCACCGTACTTGTCGATGAAACCATTTATGGTTCCCATGTTGTCGCTGCTTATCTGTGCTGGTGAAAGCCCCATTCTTCCGGCTATCTGTTCTGCGGTGAATGACATTATGAGGTGATATTGTAGTGGTTTTTTTTCTTTTTCTTGAATCCTTACTTATTTACTTATTTACTTTTCGCTTTTTTAACTTCCGGAGTAATAAAACAGGTAATTTGCCAGAGTATTAATTTGTTAAAGTACTTAATTATAAAAACTATTAGTTTGTTACTGTACTTATTTATTAAAAGTATTACTTGGTTGCTGTACTTATTTATTGAAAATATTACTTTGTTACTGTGTTTATTTATAGAAAATATTGCTTTGCGCTCTCTTCAATTTAATAAACCTTGAATGTTTTCAATATTTCAAAATAAAATTGGTTGAATCAATGTCTTTTATACTTTTTATGGCCTGGTTGAGAAAAGAGGTTTTTTAATGCATCAACCTATGTGTTTTAAAATTAATGTTCTGTTGAAAAAATAACGCGTCTTCAGTTTAGGCTGAAAACATTTCACGTGCGCGCACTAAAAGTTCGGCCTAACTTTAGAACGGAAAACGCGAAAAATGATACGGTGCCGCGTGAAAGAAATGTTACCGCTGTGGTCATGTGCCAAATGAAGTTGAGATGTATAATATTATTATTATCCTAAAAGCGATCAACTGTTTTATTTTGCACAAGCTTGATTGTATATAAAAAAACATCACAACAACTAGCCAAATCTCGTGAGAATGTCCTCTTCAATGTGGTTCTGCGGCTCAATAGCAATGCTGTACTTCCTGCAGCACCTGATAAAAACTAGTATTGAAGCAAAGTCCTTTTCAAAAATAGATTTTTTAAGCCTATTTAAGTAAGCTTCAACAAAGTTTTGTAGAGACCTGCTGTTGATTTTTAGCAAAACACCCAAAGTAAAAGTCAGTTGTAGATCTGCGTTTAAAAATAATGCTAGATCTGCTGTATTTCTTTCAATTGTCTGAAGCACATTGTCTTCTAGCACAATGACCGTTTCGTTGATGCAGTATGCGTTACTAGCAAAGTAAATTCTTGCCTTTTCGATTACAGTTTTTAAATCTAAATTCTCGATTTTTGTGAGTCCATTTTCCATGACTTGGATTTCCATTTCCAACTCGTCAAGAGCATCCCTCGCAGCCAAAGTTTCACCAGAAGATATTCTTGATTCCTGAGTGTCAACTTGTGCGACACTGTTTTTCAGTAGTTTCTGTTTCTTGTAGGGAATCATTGTCATCTCCATATTTGCAATTTCTAAATTATAATCGTCCAAATCATCTATATCTGCATAGAGGTTTTCATTTTCTCGTTTCCTGTCACTGAGTTTCAGATCATTAATCTTAGTTTCAGTATTGCTGTAAGCAGAATTCCTTACCTGCATAAGCTGTGCTAGCTGATCCTCATATCCCAATCCCATTCTTCTTGCAAAAACATCGTCAGAATCTGATAAAATGAAGCATTGCTTTTCTTTGGAGAACCATCCCCAAAAGTTTTGACGCGTTCTCAGACGAACTTCAGCAAATTGGCTCTGGTTTAAGTTTTTAAAAAAAGGAATAGCCCAATGTTCGGATCGGGATTCCAGTGTTGAGAATGCAGTTTTGCCGCCATAATGACTTGCCCATCCAGGGTTTGCATTGGGAGAAACACTTTTCAAGTCACTGATATCAAAAAAAAGCAAAACTACTGTCAAATAATCGCAGCAGCACTTCACTGAGGTTGGATTCTTTTCAGAACCAATGTTAAACAAGAGTTTTGATAGTCTGTTGCTGCTGTTTCTTTCCTTCAAATATGCTAGAATGGTCAAAACAAATAAAAAGTGTATGTGCTGAAGCAATATCTTTTTGCCGGTTTGAATTAAATGATGAAGTTCACCCATCAACCTGAGATATACTGGCTCAGAGATCTTTATTCCTTTCTCTATTCTGTGACCAGAAAATATGGTTGTGAGAAAGTTTATTGAGGTCGAAAGAACTGATGTTCTCAACGATTTCAAGCACACAACAGCATATATTATATGTTGCTCACTGATTCTAGAATTTTCAGAGTGCAGTTGGTACAGCTGGGTTAATTTCATAATGTATTGCTGTCTTTTCTGCCAATTAGCTTCGGTTTCCTTGCCATCAAACATTTCTTGGGGATATGACGATGAAAGCTGCTTATAAAAGTAGTCTATATTGTTAAACAGTCTCTGTTCTGTGGATGGTGATGAATGAAGCTGTCGCTCTGGTTTAAAACTGTTTGCAAAAAGCTCAACAGACTCCACAGAATGTCTTTTTTCTCTTGAATCCGTGATATTCATATCTATATTAAGTGCTTTAGCTCTTTGATTTATCTTAGCAGCAACATTTAAATCTTGTTGGCAACAATTCTGAAAAAAGAATTCATATTTTCGGAGCTCTTTTTCTTTCAGTTTCATGTTATCTGAATACAAACTCAAAATATCCGTAAAAATAAAGTCTACAATCGTCTCTTGGTATCTCACCTTCAGAAGTATTTCAGGGAATGAATCAATCTGCAATAAATAAACGGACAATATCGCTTTCTTGGTATTATTGTCCCTGCTAGAGTTTTCAAAAAGAAAATTCAAAGAGTTCACTATAATGTCCATGTTTCTTTCATTGTAGATAAGAAGCTCTTGTTGTTGCATTGATAATCTCTTCACCAAATAACAGAGTGCAGAGTAACAGCAACTGAAAACATGTTCGCTTAAGCCGATTCTGCGGTTGTTCAATATGAAAAAAATGGTTTTAAAGTACTCCTTATGGTAATTAACATTTATGTACTCTCTTTTTATATGTTTTTTCAAATTCTGCAAAAGTAAAGCCACCTCATCATTACTCCATCTCTCTGAACAAACATTTTCATATAGATGCTCGAACGGGGGCTGAAAGTTTATGCCGAGCTCCATTGTTGATATATGCCGTAAAAAATAGCAACGCGGCTGGTTTCTGATTTCCTAATTTCAACTCTGAACACTTTATATGGTGATATTTGGTTATTATTGTTATGTTAATTGTGGCTTGTTATACTTTCATACTACGAGTTTGTTTACACAAACATCAGTTCAAACAAATAAAAAATTTAAAAAATTAAAAAAAAAGTCACGTGATAAATTTAATGTGGCGCTACCATGTAGGCAAAGTTGTTTTTTCAGCCGCACATATGGCTAAAACGGGACACCTCGCATAAACATCTCATCTGTACCGTTGCACTACCATGTGTCTAACTTCAATCAAAATACAACTTTACCGTTAACTGTACTCCGCCACATCGCCGTTTGAGCAGTCAGTGTTCTTTTCTGGCAAGCACCACCACGCACACAAAAAGAAGGCTGCACACAGTCCAAACAACTTATGTCCGACACGGCTCTCTAATAAGATTGGACATAATGCAGGCAGCCGTTTCACCGCTACCGTGTGTGTCGGCTTTAAGTTTGAAAAATTTTTGCCCGTGTCTAAACGCAACTGAAAACTTTTCAAGTGTATTCTGCTAGTGAAGACTTGCAAATCATAAAAAAATCTAGAGCAATTAAATTAACGTATATAAAACCAAGACTTTACACAGAATACAACTACTGTTCCTATAAACGTACTCTATCACTCTCTGAGTCACCGGATCAGCTCAAAAACTTGTTTGCTCACGTAATAAAAACACATGAGCACGTGTGCAAATCGGAGATACGCGCTTGCCACCTCACCACCCTTGAGAAAAAATTTAGAACTATTTTTTTTGCCGCAGAAAATTTGCTTATGGTAGCGGGGCACACCTTTTTTTTCCATTTTTTTTTTTTTTTTTTTTGCCTCGCCGGAGAAAAAAATTTATTAGTAATTGGTGCGCTCCAATTAGGTACTTTGTGCGCTGACAAATTACTTAATAAGTTTCGCTTACAAATTACTCACTCAGCAGTTTCTTAGAAATCCGTTATTAAATTTTCTAGTAATATTTTACGCTGCTTTACGAGTGCGTTTTCTTTACTGATATAAATATGTCATGATTACTGGATATTGGTTTGGAGATATTTTATAAAAAAGTTTATAAAAAACCCAAAACCTAAACTAGCTTTCTTTTTCTGAATCAGAACTATTTTTTACAGTAACATCTGTTTGTTCTGAAACATAACCAACAACAAATTACTCTGCAGACACTGAAAATACCCAAAAAGGCAAAAAACCAACCAATGAGCAGCAAATTAGACCTTCCAATAGTGGAATGCATAGCAAGAGCCAGAATCCCAACCACAAGGGATCCAAACCATAAGACCTACCCGGAGATTTTTTTGCATCTCTACAAGAACAACAGAGACAACAAGGAGCATCTTGCCATTGTCTTTGGGGAGGACATAAGATCCAAATCACTGTTCAAAAAAAGACACCCAAATGAGACACAATATGAAAGATTAATCAGGGGTGCCTACATCGGGAAATTGAGTCCTGATAGGGAAATTGCAGACACATATAAGGGAAAGACTCTGAAGTTTGATGAGGAAACAGGAGAGCTCATTTCTGACTTCAATGAGGACACATTCAACGGAAAACTTCCGGTCAGAATACACTCTGAGTGTTTCACTGGGGAGACAGCCTGGTCAGCAAGATGTGACTGTGGTGAGCAGTTTGATTTAGCAGGTGACTATATTCTGCAGAGCAACGTTAAAAGCAAAATGTGTCAGCAGCACGGTGTGATTGTGTACCTGAGACAGGAGGGAAGAGGAATCGGTCTTAGTGAGAAGCTGAAGGCGTACAATCTGCAGGATCTCGGGAAGGATACTGTGGAGGCAAATCTTCTGTTGAACCACCCGGCCGACGGAAGAGATTTCAGCATAGCGTCATCCATTCTGCTGGACCTGCAGCTGAGCGATGTGGATCTCTTGACAAACAACCCAGATAAACTGAAAGCCATCGAGATTGAGGGAAAACTGAAATGCACATCAAGAATTCCAATGGTACCACTGTCCTGGAACGAGCACGCGGAAACAGGCAACGCTGAGCACACCGGAATCAGAAGCAAGGAGGTGGAGTCGTATCTGAGAACCAAGATCGAGAAGATGGGCCACCTGCTCTCAACGCCGCTGAACATGCACAGCGCGAACATCTCCGCTGCTAAAAACGAGTGATTTGGTTTGATCACAGCTATAGATGCTTCTTATTTGTTGACAGCTATAAACGCTTGTTTTTGATTTGATCACAGCTATAAATGTGTGGTTTTTGATTTGATCACAGCTATAAACGCTTGTTTTTGATTTGTTTACAGTCATGTAGCAATAATGGCTTGATTTTTTATTTGTTATCATCTTTGTAGTCACAAACGGCTGCTTTTTGGTTTACTATCAGCTTTGTAGCAACAAACGCCTGCTTTTGTTTGCATGGCGTTGCTGGCACGCTCACTGGCTAATCACTGACCAAATCTATCCATCTATCTAGATTCCCACTATCTTTCGTTTGTCTATCTGGTTTTGTTGAAGACCATTCATCTCATGATCCAGCTCCTGTTTCTAGCTCATTATACCTCATTTTTCCACCAACAATAGCAAACAAAAACTAGCTTTATATATCTACGAAATGCTCTTTATATACTCCAGCGCCTCGCCCACAACGATCGCGATCACCTCAGACGTCTTTTCATCAATAACCTCTGCGTGTGTTTTCTCGCTCGACAGTCTGGTGTATGTTCCCTTCTTCTTGTTTTTGAGTATGAAGTTTTCGTATCCTTCAATGCTACCAAGCTCAATCAGCGAATCTGTGTTAGTTGTGGAGGCTGATGTTACTGGTGTTACGGCTCCTGCTGTGGCGTCGGTTATAGCGCCGGGTTTGACAAATTCAAAGGTATCATCCATGGTGTGAATATTAATGTTTAATCTTTAGTGTGGTTTATATATTTCTTTATTTTGGTTCTTATCTTTTTTATTATGGTTTACTGAACGTTGTGAACTGGATTTCTTATCACATCTCTGCCCTTGTTTAAAAAAGGGATCAAATTTGTTAAAAAAAGGGAACAAAATTGTCAAAAAAAGTGATTAAAATTGTTTAAAAAAAAATGATCAAGATTGTTAAAAAAATGACAACTGTGTTGAAAATGTTGATCAAACCCCGACCTCCTTAAATAGATCCCAAAAATTAACAACTACAATCACAAGCAAATTTGATTTCCCCAAACGTAATCTTTATCAGTCGATCATGTTTAGCAGCGGCTCATTCCTGGTTCCCTTAAAAATGATAAAACGTAATCGTTTATCTCCGATGTGCTCGCTGATAAAAAGTGAGGCTTGTTTGGAACCAAAGAAATATCCACCGCAATAAAATCGGACATAACTCAGGCAGCTGTTTCCGCTACCATATTTATCGGCTTTTATACTAGATGTTCATCTATCCCCAAGAACAACCACCAAAAACTTCACAACGTATTCTGCGAATGCATATTAATAGTTTTAGAAATGCAGTATTTCTTCAGCTATAAACTACTAAGCAGAAGAATATAAAATGGCAAAATGCACGTATACAAAACCTAGTCTTTGTACAGAATAGAACTCTGTTGCCAAACGCAAGTTAGCACATCTGCCTAGCGGAGATAGTGTCGGTGCCCAAAAATAAAATCAATCCGTATAAAAATGGCTGCAACTGCATCTTTGCACAACAATAGGTGCTTGTTGCGTATCAGGCTGCATAAAACACACAGCATTTTTATTTACGAGGTTTATACTTATTTTGACACGCCACAATCTGGTTGCTGTCAGTCACATGCTACAATTCAGCAATACTTAACCTTCTAAAACGTAAGCACGCAAAAATGAGCCCAAGGAAATGCTGATTCGCTAAAAAGCCCATTCTTAAAAAATCTTTTCCGCCCTCTGTTTATTAATTCACACCGTCTGTGCATTCATCTCTATGTTTCAAAATCTTGCTACCAAGTTGTTTTGTTCCAGCGCAGATCCATGTGATTTTTCCGCCGACATCTTATTCTTCTACCAAGTTAGATACCCGGCCATCTCGATTATCCCTGATAAAATGACTACTTTCTGCCAGCTGCTTGCCGTTTTAATTTAAACGGAAATTGTTTTTAAAAAAAAAAAAAAATTTTTTTTTTTTTTTTTTTTTTTTTTTTTTTTTTTTTTTTTCAACACCTATTGGTACCCAGCCGGCTATAAGAAACAGGGAAGTGTTTATGTTGAAGGGAAGGGATTCGCCAGTGTTTTATTATTAAAAACAGTAAACAAAAAAAACAAAGCAATGTTTTGATTTAAAGTGCTCATAGATTTCTTAGTGTGAATAATTTTCCCTTTTTGGATAGATTTTTTTTTTTTTTTTTAATTTTTTTTAATTATAATAAGTAATTTGGATAGAAAACATATATACTTCATATATTAATAGTTTAATTAAAGAAACAGAAGAACACCATATGTACTTCTCAGGCTCTAAATCTCCTACTCATCAACAGCGTCCCTCTATTCTAATGCCAAGTGTTTACCAATCTAGAATTCTAGTTTCAAACAGTGAAGCAGGATCAATAATAGGTAAGCAAGGCTCCGTTATTAGAGGGCTGAATGAACATTATTCAAACAAAAACATCCAAATCAAGTTAGACACTTTACAGAAAAATTGTTCAGACAGAGTATTGACAGTAGAAAATATCCTGAATCAAGGAGATGTTGCTGGAGTTCCTACTCACAAATTTAAAAACGAATGTATCTTTGACGTGTTGAATTTATTGGCAGAGAACCAAGTAATCAATTTTCAAAAGCAGGGCTACCATTACAAGCCATTGAATCCAATATTTTCTGAGACACAAATAAGCCGAATATTTGCAACGAATCAGGGCAAAAATGTTGCATTATTGAGGCTTATAATCAACAATTATCAAATTGGTGGGATCATAGGGAAAAACGGTTCTAGAATTCAATATATTCTTTCTGTTTTTAACGATCCAATAACCCACACTAGCAACGACCGTATCGCTGTCAAAATTTCTGAGGACGGATTAATTGGCTCGAGTGACACAGTTTTGCAAATCTTAGGAGCTACTGATGACATAAAAATTTTTTTGGATGCCATCGATGAGGTTTTATTAGAGCAATACGGTACTACATCCCCTGTTTTGGACCCAAAACAGTTTGCCTTAGACAAAACCTTGAAAAAGAACTACACACCTCATCTTAATGTCCAGAAAGTGTTTGATGTTGAAAATCAGTACGTCCCAAGACTTATTGGTCAAAGAAAAACTAGATTGTTACACTTGGCATCTATGACTAACTGTGTGATTACTATAGATGACAATAAGGATATCCCTATGGATGGAATCCGGAAGATTAAAATTGTAGGCGAGCAAGCTGAAAAAGCATATGATTTGCTAATGAAGAATTATGAGCAGATTGTTAACGTCTAAAAAGACACATTTGCTTTATATAGTAACATTATATAGTAATTCCAAACCCCTTGTCTTTGTATCACTTAGTAGAAATTTTGCTTTCATGGTTATTTTTCTTTTTATTGTTGTTGTTGTAAACTAAACTTAGACTTTTATCTTTTCTTGTTGTTTTAAACTATACCAAACTTACACTTTTATCTGTTTTGTTTCTGGTTATATTTATATATTAATAATCTGATTTTATATCCTCAATATTTAATCTACAGTACCCGGCATTACTATATTTTTTATTCAAAAGAATTTTCTTAGTCCTTTTCTTTCATCAGTTGTGGCCGCTGCTGCATCATAATCAGCATCTCTTCTGGACTTTGGAACATAGCAAGAAGATTTCCAGGGTAAAACACCCTCCAACCACATTTCATTAACTTCTTCCAATGATAGATCTTTCGTTTCTGGCACATAGAAGAAAACAAAAAACAATGAAAATATCATGCAGCCCATGAAAACATAGCCATATGCAAATCTAATTTCAGAGGTTATGAATGGGGTAAAAAAGGATATTAAAAAGCCCCAAATCCAATTTGAAGCAGTAGCGATACCCATACATTTAGCTTTCACTCTCAACGGATAGGTTTCGGAACATAAAACATAAGCTAGCGAAGCCCATGTAGTTGCGAAGCAGAAAATGTAAAAACAAGTGAATACTATCATGCAATTTCCAGCACCTTTTGAAGTGACTGGATTGTCATTAGAAAATCCATCTGGCCACAATCCCTTGACACCAACTGAAGAGTAAACAACCAAGCAACAAATCATTCCTAAGGATCCCCAAAGTAGACATTTTCTTCTTCCATATTTAGAAACAATGTAGAGAGCCGGAAGTGTGGAAACAAAATTGACCATACCTATTATGATAGAGCACTGAAAACCATTAAAATTTTCTAACACAGCCTGGAAAACAGTTGTTCCGTAATAGAAAAAGTAATTATCACCAGAGAGTTGTTGCAATGACATTATAACAACACCCATAACTAATCTTTGGAAAACTTTGTTTTTGGTTTGAAATAGTTCCGCAAAGGAAGCACTTCCCACTGAGCTCTCCAATTCAACAGATGCAATAATTACCTCTAACTCTTTACTAATAGCAACATCTTCTACAGATAGTTTATTGCATGTTGCTAATGATAGTCTGGCTTCATCCAATTGATTTTTCTCTACATAATATCTAGCAGACTCTGGAACAACAAAAAGTGCTCCTATAAGCATCAGTGCCCATAAAAAGCACAATCCTAATGGAAGTCTCCATTGAGCTGAATTTGAGTAGCTTTTATTAGTACCAAAATTTATCAAGTACCCCAAAAAAATGCCAAATGTTACCATTAGTTGGTATAGAGCAACAGTTAACGAACGTATATCTGGGGGAGAAAGTTCTCCTATAAATGCAACACAAACGACTGATAACAATCCCACAGCTGAGCCAGTAATTAGTCTGCCAATGAATATTTGATAAAACTTGTCAAAGGAACATATTTGAATTAAAATTCCAATAATGTACACACAAGATGCAAAGGCAATAGCTTTTTTTCTACCAAAAATATCCATGGATTTTGACAAAACTATACATCCAAATGCACAACCAATATTAAAAAGAGATACAATTAATCCTGTTCTTACGGCTGTGAAATAGTGTTCCCCGTTAGGCTTTGTTTGACCAAATCTTTTCTTGAAATCTGACATGTTGATAAATCCACCAATGGTACCTGTGTCAAATCCAAAAACAAATCCACCAAAAGCTAAGCAAAAACAGATGGCTATGATTCCTTTTCTTTGAAGCAAGGGCTTTTTTAACATATCCGCAGCAACTTTTTCCTCCTCCTCAATTTCTTTTGCAGAAGATGGTGCAGTTGTAAGAGATTTTCCGTCATTGGGATGTCTGAATTCGCTTTTATTTGTTTGCTCTGAGGATCCAGTGGGTTCTTGATCTAAAGTTGCATCGCTAGTGATGCTTGTCTCATTTAAATTTTGAGGCATGACAAACGTTAATGTAGTAATGTTTTATAATACCTTAAGACAGTGGTCAGAAAGTTATCACTTTTAATTTTTGTTTTTACTTTTCATGAATTCTAATGTGCTTTACTTTTGAGATTTTATTGTTCACAGAGAAAGAGTTTAGCTGTAAATATATATTTATTTTATTAATTAATAAAAAATAAAAAAGCTATAAATATCAGACAGAGTAAAGCCATATAAAATATTTTTTGTTATCATTCTTTATTTTCAATAATAATTTTTAAAAAATATGTGACTTTAACAAAAATTGGTTTTTAATATAGGCAAAAACGACTATTTTACCCAATATTAAAATTAATTTAATGACATATTTTCATGATTAAATGATCTAAAAATCAATATTCCACCGTCTCGGATTTAAAGTTGTTTTTTTTTTTTTTGGTGTATTAATTAATCTACATAAAATTAACTAGGGGGTGTTTTATTAATTTAGTGATTTATATAGAATGTCACTTTTTTGAAACAAAATTAGTTTGCCTTAATCATATTTAATGAATTTTGACATTTTATAGATTATAGATTATTTCTATATTGTCTATCAGTTTTTTTAAAAAATGGAATTGTCTATATAAGTTCTTAATTTTTTTTTTTTTTTAAAATGAGCACATCGGCAAATAAAACGGAAAAAACATGCAGCCGGATATGTGCATCAAACCTATATTTGAAAATTTGAGCGGCACATATATCAGATGCGATGAAACTCACTGGCATATCTTTGAAGAATAAAAAAAGTACAAAATGTTTTTCTTTTTTAATTAGACACACCCAGTATACTACTGCTAGAAAAAAGTAATGAAACAGCAAATAGTGTTCTTGTAGAAACTTAAAACAATGCACAATGAATAAAAAAAATTTGATCTAGCCTTTCTTGAACCTCAAAGGGGAAAACTAATAGCACAGTGTAATACAACTCTTAGAACTACGCGTTTGTGTAATCCATAAACTTAAAGAAACTGTGTCCATAGTAAACTTGGAGCATTTTTTAATCTTTGCTAATGCTGCAGGTATTGTACATTGAGGTAATAAACTTGGTCTAAATATATCCTGTTTTTAAACACTTTTAATGTGTGGAAAACACTGTAAGTAATAATAGTTTGAGTCAAAAAAATACACATTTAAGCATCTTTGTTTTTAAAAAGAAGATATATTTATAGTATACAGGCTAATGTTACTCATTTTTTTCGCAGAAACACCCTCTCTTCCCACTGATTGATATCACGAAGGTAATTTTTATTAAATTATTTTCTTTCCCTTAATCTACTTTGAATTTTTGAATGAACTAATAATCACTGTGTGTTGTCAGGTTTAAAAATAAAACATATGCAGTAATTATTTACTATCAACAAATTTGAAAGTTTAAAGCGCGGTTACCTGCTGTTTCATCGAAGGAAAACTGCTGGTCATTGCAGCGCTGGGTATTTTTTTTTTTTGCCCATTGGCTTAAATCAGAAGGAAAATACTGCATAAAACCCAATTAGAATTAAAGGGGTTTAGCTGCAGGTGATATTAAAAAAAAAAAAATTAAAAGTGTTCTCAATAATTGAACTTTATATAATAACATCCAAGCACCATAATCAGTAGTTAATGACTCTAGATTAATATAAATAACTTTATCCTTACCACTAGGAGAGTATGCGGCTTTCTTTTTTTTAAAAATACAAACTACATGTTTTTTACTATTCATGTTTGCCATATTTTAAAAATAAATTTTTTTTTAATAACTAAAGCAGTGTCAGAAAGCTGTTTATAAGATAAAGCTATTTAAGCATAGTGAATATTTAATCTTCTGAAGTTTTAGGCAATTATGCAAAAGAATAGAAAATCTGCTTTAAAAAATCACTTTGCTTTATACTTAAGGAAATAAGCGTATGTCTTTTTTTCTTATAAAAGTTTGTAGCTGTTTTGGACTTTTTTGAATTGATTATAATGTCGCAATAATTTTTAAAAAATCTTTTAAATAAGGTTATTTTTAAAGTTAATGCAAAGTTCTGGAAAATTAAAAAAAATTCGGTAATCAAAAAATATATACACATTCGCTTGCTTGCAGAGATTAAATATACGGATTAAAACAAAATTGGCAAATTTTAAAAAACAGCAGCTACGTGTTTTTTTTTTTTAACTTATAGTTTGCCAAGCAACTCCCAGCTCTTTATTTTCCGCATTAAAAAAAAAAAAAAAAAAAATAGCTGCATTCGGAAAAATGCAAACAGGCAGCGTAGACCCCAGGATTGCTATGAAAACATAAGTTGCGTAACAAAAAAAATTAATGAATAAATAAATAAATAAATAAACTTTTAATAGTTTAATGATAGGATGTAACATTAAATTTCCAACAAGTTATGGAGATTAAAACGTCTGTGTTAAATTATATATTTTGGTGCTGTTTTTTAATTTCCTAATTCGTGCTGTTGTGTATGTAAATTTTCTAATTCGTCCTTTTTTTTTTTTTTAAATTTTCTATTCCTCCTTTTTTTTATCCCCCCACTACCCTTTTTTTCAACTTTTTTTTTTTTCAAGAATGCAAAACCAAAAATCAATTGTATTCTTAAAAAAAATATATATATATTAATATTCAGCTTTTATTTTTCCTGTAGAAACCTAAAAATTTGATGTTCGCCGCTTATAAATATACACCTTTTGGTCTTAACGCCTTTTTTTTTTTTTTGCAGTTTTAAATTTTAGTATATATAAATATGGGAGATTAATTTTCTTTTAACATACATGAATACTAAAAACCTGACAGCAAAGTTTTTTTCATTGATAATTTGGATACTAAAAAAAAAGGTCCCAATACAATTTGGCGGTAAATATCATGGGTATCAGTCAAAACAAAGTGGATGTTAAGGAATTTGCACTTCCTTCCATAAAGGATCTAATGCAAAACAAAAACGTTTCCAATGAGCTGCAAGAAAGCAACCAAAAAGTCAGTATGTCTTATAAAATACCTAGCCTAAGTTATATGGTGAATATACCAATAGCTAACTCATTGCCCGAAAGGGAAAATAACTTAAATGGTATGACAACCGCAGCCAGCTTTATGTCAAATGTGCCTATGAACACTGGTAGTAATGGCTTTAATGCTGACACGCTAACTATTTCTGAAAATAAATCGATATCTACTAACAATTTTAGTAACGATTACAACAAAGATTTTGAGACAGTTAGAAATTTAACAAATGTTGGAAGCTATAATATAATTAACAGCGGGTATGGATTACCAACACCCAGTCGACAGTCCTTTGACAATCAGGGTACACTTACTTACGCGCTGTCGGAATCAGACACAGAAAGCCTTCGTCGACAACCTACACTTCCAAACTTCTTAGTGTTTAATAACAATATGCAAGCACCGGTTAGCCAGCTGCAACCAACTATTGAGACTCAATCTCCACAATACCTGCCTCCCCAAAATGCAGTTTTTTTCCATCCAACATCAAATGAGGTTTTGTTAAACCATCCTGCTTCACCAGTATCTAATCACGAGTTCTTAATAAATCAACCAGTATACACGCTGCCGCCGGAACAAATACCAACCCCGATTCCTTTCAGTTATTACCCGCCACCTATGATTCCACCACTTATTAAGAAGCAGCCCTTGTTTGTTCAACAGCCACAACTAATTTCACCAACTCATCAAAACAATGAGATTGTTTACAATAATGTTGCTTATAACCCAAATATAAATTCCTTTTCATCAGAATATAAAAGGCATCTAAAATCAAAGAAAAAAATTACTGCAAAATCAAAGGGCTCAAAATTATTTTTGTGTACCATTTGTTCCAAACCATTTAATAGAGCAGATACTTTAAAAACGCATATGAACATGCATTTAGGACTAAAACCTTTTGAATGTGAGATTTGTAGGAAAAAATTTAATGCCAAGCAAAATATGCTACGCCATCAACGAAATCATTTAAAAAAAAAACTTTAACACCATAAAAAAATAATTCTTACTTTTTTGGTTTGACTTTGAAAAATTTATTCAATTCATATCAGTTCGTTAAGACCTTTGAATATGCATATATCCCTATTAGCATTATCCTTTTACTATTCTTTTTCCTCTATAGCAGAGCCTACATAATATGTTTTATTTAAACAAAAAACTTTTGAATGATCCCAAAATCCATTTTAGTTATAGATTTATCATCTAACTTTGACTACATGAACTTAAAATAAAAAAATTGACTTGTTTTATGTTTTTAAAAAATAGGCGAAAAGAAATAGCTTTTTTTTGAAAAAAAAAATAATAATACGAAAACAAAACCAGACAAAACAGTTCTCCAATAATTGTATTACTATATGTGTAGCATAACTGTGAAAAGGAGTACGCAATAATACAAATATAAAATTACTAGAGTGTCTTTTAGGAGTGTATATCTTTTTTAAAAATTACAAGTTCAGGTTTTAGAAATGTTTAATTATATTTTTAAAAAATATTTGCTTTTTTTTAATGAAAAAAAAAAATTTTAAACGATTAATTCAAAACCGTTAAATCTTGACGGTTGAAGAAAATGTAGAAGTTTATCAACTAAAGAAAAACCTCATGTTTTTATTATAAATGCGTCATCTGAAAGGTTTAAAACCCCGTTAACAACAATAATAAAAACATATCATTTTTCTTTTCCGATTTTTATTGAAGCAGCTCATTTTTTTAAAAATAAAAAGAAACTCTATTTTTTTAAAAAAATTAAAAGAAACCCCTTTTTTTATTTATGAATTTGATTATATAGTATAATACTTTGAGATTAATATTTTATTTTTTTTACAAGATTATAGCAGTGGTAGCTATATCTAATAAGAGTGCCTGAAGGTTTGGTAGGAAAAACTATAATTTTTAGATTTGAAGAAGAAAAAAATGAATTAAATTAGCTTAACTTACAATCTTTGTTTCAAACCCAATTATAAAACAACTTTAAATTTTAAATTTCAAATAGGACGATTTGAGTTACTTCAAAATAAAGATTCTTGAGGCAATATGCTATTACAAAAAAAATTTAGAGAAACAGATATAACAAAAAATATAATGTGATTGCAAAACAACGTTTTAAAGTTTATAGTATTCATGACTGCATTTTTAAGTCTAGCATACGTTTTTTTGTTACAAAGCCTTCAAGGTAAAATATTTGCTAATCATAGATTATATGATCCTTAAAGAGTTTAAAAAACAAAAAAAGAGTTAGTCTTTAACTACCAAAAAAAAATACCACACCCAGTCTTAAGGCTTCTTTTTAACCGGGCAGCGTACCAGTATTGTGTGTTTTTTTCTTTTTTGAACATTTAATTAAGAAAAATGTTTTTTTGAAAAAATCATTAAAGAAGTTAATAATCTTGGACAAGGCAACTCAGGGCAAATTTATTTGAAATTATTATATTGGTATTTTTATCTTATAATACTAAATATGCTTGCTGATACACACTAAGCAATTTGTGATATACAGTTTAACTGTCTATTCTTGAGCTAGAGCTTTAATAGTAAATTAAAATTACATCTCCACTGTGTCTAGCATTAAACATATATCTCTGCCAATTATGTTTTCATAATTGGAACTTGTTTGCGTTTAAACACATAAAATATCTTGTTATGTTTTTAAAAGCTTAATTTTGATTAGTTAAAAAGTTGTAAACATTTTTGGTGAAAATAAAAATTGAAATTGCTACCAAAATAACCAGCATAAAAAATAAAACTACAAAATTTGGTCACGTTTTTAAATTGCTATTATTCCAAGCGGTCATGTGACTTTGTCAAGTGTAATGTCTATTTTGATCGGGCCCATTTGATATCGTTACTACAAAATGCTGTTCTAACACAGTATTACTTGTTTTAAAAGACAGAACTAGAATACAACCAAAAGCAAGTGAGACTTTTATGAATCTGATCTATATTTATTAATGAATATTTTACAATTTAATTGCTATATTTTTTTATTTTGCTCGCTGGTTCGGGCAAATCAATTAAAAGCTTATATCCCAAAACTAGATCTATGGGATCCTGAGAGTAAAAACAATTTCAAGTTTCATCTTATTAACGACAATATTGAAGAGCTTAATGAAGCTACCCGGATTTTTCTTGATGAAAACTGTGATCTGATTGCTGAAAACAATACAGTAAATGAATTTTTTGATAGCTGTAGTATCTACAAAGAAAGATCGAATAACTTTAGCATATTTCAGAATGAAGAAAGCTCATTTGAAAACATTTTGGAATACTCACTGTTAAAAGGACTTGAGATCATTAATAACACTACCCAGACAGAAAGCATTGAACATCTTCTTCCAAAAGATATAAATACAGATTACCTGTTTCCATTAGATGCGTTCCAAGGATTTATGAAATCCGACAAATTTTCTAGTTCTAAATGGCATAAGATTCTCGACTACAAAGCGCCATTCTGGCAGTACAGACTAATACATGATGTCAATTTTCTACAATTTTCAGAAAATTTGCCAACATATTTATTGGGAAAGTCACAAACAGCAAGTATTCTGGATGACCCTTCTGCCCAAATAAAGTTTCATTCTGAAGGCTACTATATTAGCCTAACATATGGGAATGGATCGTTATGTGATGCCACCAATTTACCCAGAGAAGTTGAACTCCAGTTTGTATGTGATTCAAACTTTGATAATGATAATTATTTTTATGACAAAAAGATAAAAAATATTAATTTCACTGAAGGAAGCAGAATTTTACAGGTTAATGAGCCGTATGTTTGCAAATACCAAGTTCTTATAGGTGTTCCTGGCCTGTGTAAGGTTGATTTGCTTAGAAATAGAAATATTTTTGACAATGATGAAAATGGAAATTATGAAGTTGTATGCAAAAGAAACCAAGATTATATTTTTCAAACTGGCAAATCATTTGAAAAGTTTTATACTTGGGAATTTAAGGAGATTCCAGTCGGAAGAGATTTTATCTTCATGAAGAACGAGGACCAATCAGTATCTGATTACGTTATTGATGCTAATATTATAACAACGATAGATGAAGTGGATCTAAGAGTGCTAACAGATGATTTCAGACATGTTTTTATTCAATATATCAAGCCTTATTTGGCAAACATGCCACGAGACTTTAAACTGTACCACGCCAGCGAACCTAAAAGGGCGAATTATGAGTATGATATAGAAGTTTATGATCTTCTTGGAAACTACGTTTTTACTTTAGAAGTAAATTTAGCAAATTATGGCATTAAAGTTTCTAATAAACGTTTGAGCATGGATATGTCTTTAGTCAATAAAAACTTTGTTAAATTGCTGATTCCAGAGGATGTAGAGAGTAAAGAAGAAGAATCTTTAAAAAACCTGCATTTAAAAGAATATGAAAATAGCAAAGTGCCAGGCATTCTCCAAGTTAACAACATCCCATTAAAACCCATAGAAAATATTGATTTTAAGCCTTTAGAAATGGGTATAGATAACGACCTAGCAAAATCCATTCTTGAGCAAATGTTGAGAAATTTAGAGCAACAAGAAAATCAATAAATTAATAAATTTATTTATTTCAAATATACAACATTAATGACTATAAAATTTTACAATAAAGACATATTTATATACACCTCATTCTATTTTAGGAACAACCAAACCATAACTCTGGTTGGATTTATTTTGAATAGTAGGGAGAAACAAACCATCTCCGTTAGGATGTTCAGGAGTTTTGCTCACAGTAGTACTCTCTCCACCAGATTTCTTTGTACCTTCTATTCCCTTTTCTTGTATACTCTGTACTGGTTCTTCGGGCAATAAGATTGTATCACTAATATTCTTTTTCTTCATTAAAGCAATTCTACCATTAGTTGCCAATCTCACTGCCTTCAGTTTCAAAGGCAGCTCTTCATCAGCTTTAATAACAGTTGCATTTTTTTCTTCTAAAGAAAGTTCTTCAAATGACTCCGGTTTTATATTGAGAACCTTTTGATTGAGCTGCCATTGATCATGTAAACAAGGTTTCATCAAACCAACAATGATATCTGAATCCAAGTCACCAACATGAAGGTCTTTATATTTATATTCCATCTCTTTAGATTCCAACTTTATACTTTTATGAGCGCTTCCAGAAGTGACATCCGCCATCTGCACAGCCAGTAAATGAAGTGGGATAGATTTGTTCATGATATTAAATTCTTTATCTAAACCCAATTCTTTAAAACCAAAAAAATCATCACCTGTGAGTTCACTTGAAAAGTCACCAGTTAAAAAAGAGCTACTTTCATCATCAAAGTTTCTCTCTGATATGGTTTTCAAAGATGGCCTCAAAAGTTTTTTCAGAAAGCCCTTGAGTTTATACTTTATATCCTTTAGTTTTCTCTGTTTTTTCACAAAGTTCTTTTCATAGTATGAATAAAGCATATCAGGCCTCAAAATTCCATTTTGTAGCAAAGCCACTTCCAGCAGCTCGTTTTCATCAGCAATTTTATTCACGGAAGTTGATTCCTGATGCATTTTGATGGTTTTAATTAAGTTTTCAATGTAGGTGGCTGAGATCTCATTAAGTGTTGAAATGGCAGAACGCTCAGTTGATTCAAAACCAGAATCCATTGCTATCCTCGAATTTATCTTGAACATCATTGACTCTATTAAATTCTTGTCCATTCCAGCATTTCTAGTAGGAAGTGTAGAAACATAATCCAAATCTACCTGGGAGTCAACATCCAATTTTCTAAAAATTGAAGGTTTAAAAACCTTAGTTTTGATAGCTGCAGCACTTTTAGTATTTGGATTGTTCGCTGAAGCTATCAAAGCAGCTTGCCTGTTTTGAAGCTCCCTAATCAGGGATATTTTATGACAGATATGTCTGATCTCCTGGATCAGTTTAATATTTGTGTTCATTTTATTGTTCATACCAATATCTCTATTTTCTGCAAACACAGATTTGTTCAATTGAGAATCTTCTGATAAGCTTGCACGTTTCAAGTTTTGACTGACTATGAAGTTTTCAATATTTTCTAAATCACAATTTGTAATACTGCTATAAGGTAAAGGTGGCAAATTGCTAGTGATATTGTATTCGTTCAGGAAAAATAAGTTATCAGTTCCAATTTTAACATCTTCCAAATCACCTGTGCCATTATCGTCATTAACACTATCATCAGGAGAGTGTCCATTTTGTTGTGAATTGGCTCCATTCTTAACGTTTCTTTTTTGGAGCAAGTTGAGTTCATTGTCATAATCAAGAAGCCACTGAGAATCGTCTTTCATTTTTTTGTTGTTTCTAAGCAAAGCGTCAGCCAAGGGATTCAATTTATTACCTATAAACATTTGAGATCTATTTAAAAGAATCTCAGATCTTGCATTGGAAGTCATATTTTTCCAGGTTGTTAGTTCTACATCATCAATAAAAGCCAATTGTTCTGCATTTAACATTTTCAAGTAGGCAATATCTTGAACATCATCTTCATCGTCATCATTTTCTTCTTCTTCTTCGTCATCATCGTCAATATCTTCCTCATCAGCAGCTTTGCTGTTTTTTGCTTCTCTGTCAAGTGGCTCGCTCTTTTCACTTTCAACTTCAGGTAGAGTATTAGCTTCTTTTTCCGGAGAGTTTTCAGCAGCTGAGACCACTCCATTTAATGAATTATTACTTTCAAGATGGTTCTCGGCATTCCCATTGTGTGGAGGTTCTTCAATGCCATCAGCACTAGCCAAACTTCTTTGTTTTCCTGATATGTTCCTGTTAACCTTCTTTCCACCCTCTGGAGAAAATTTATTACGATTTTTGCTTGATAAAAGTGTAATACCGCCAGCATCTTTTAGTTTACTTTCTTCTTCATCCTCTTCAAGATATTCAGAGTCAACATCTTTTCTGTCTCTTATTGTAATATCAGGAATGCTTGAAATCAAACTTGCTGCCTTTTTTTGCATCATAGAACAGTCTCTTCTAATTAAAAGCTTTGTATCACTATTATAGGTTAAACAATTTTTCCAAATTAAATTTAAATCATCCACAAATTCTTGCTTAGATTGATATCTGATGTTTCTTAACTTTCTCAGCACTGTATTCAAATCCATTGGCTGCTTAATTATATCATAGTAATTTGGAGCTTCTCGCTTTGAAACTTTATTCATAAATGGTTGGCAGTATGAGCCGTATGATCTTAGTTGATTCAACACTTTTTCACAGGCTTCGTACAACTCTTCTTGACCAATTTTTTTATCAGAAGCCCATTTGGATCCTGTCCTCTGAACATCTGACAATAGCTTTCTTAACTCTTGATCAGTCATTCCCAACTTAGATCTGTTTTCTTCTATAACGGAAAGCAGATGGGATATCTGCAAATCAGATTTAGCATCTTTGTCAGAAACTTTCAATTTTTTATTTTTTTTCTTGGAGTTAACTTCACCATTGCTAACTGATTCTTTTTGATCAACCAATCCTACAGAACCATCAATTGGCATGTTTGGATTCGTTTCTGGAATTAAATTTTCATTTGACGCTGCCGTATTTTGCGCCAGCGACCTGAGTGAATCAACTTGATCTCGTGTTTCTTTATCATCCTCATCATCATCTTCCTCCTCCTCATCGTCAGACTGAAATCTTTTTCTTTTTCTGTGTTTATTTTCCATTCTCTTTTCAGATTCTTTTAGTTGAATTTTACCCAAAACAGTCGTCTTGTCATCTTCAATCGTGTGATAAATATCATTGAATCTTGAAACAATCTTCTTCTTGTCGTTATTAACGCTTTCAGTAAGCAGTAAAGACAAGGTATCCTTGGATATAGCTATTGGTAAGGTTTGATTTTCATTTTTTTCACTTGGTTTACTATCAGTCTTCTCATCGTCGTTGACAGGTTCACTATTATCATCTTCCATGTCATAGTCATCAGAATCATCGTCTTTTTTATTCTCAGTTACAAATTTCACTGCCGCCTCACTTGCAGCTTGAGCTGTAGAAGCTAAATTAGCATTTTCAAGCATCTCACCGTTTGATTTGGACTTGAAAAGCACATATCTGGCGTCTTTCAACAGCTCATTACTTTCGTTACTATTGTCAAATAAACCCACTTGCTTGAATTCATCATATATCTCTAACAGTTTGCCATCTTTAAACGCATTCTGCAGCCACATATTCAACGGCTGCTCCCAAAGACAGTATCTTACTTTTAACGATAAAGCAGAAGCAAAACCGTCACTGGACAGTCTTTCTTGCAAATTGAGCAAGTCCATTTTTATAAATTCATCGTCATCTTCTGCCGTCTTCGACTCAACATCGGTAGAAGTTTCCTCGCTATGTGAATTGGAAATGGCATCTACTAACGTCAATTCTAAGTTCAACTTTCCATTCAGTAAATTCTTCCAATAAGACAACTTTCTGGGGTAGTCTTCAATTTTCAACAAAGTGTACATGATAAGATTTTGCTCATTTGTCAGATATGACTGCAGAACCAGGTCCTCAAATAATTGTTCAGTTGTCCTAAGCAGAGAATCGTAATCTGTAGTGAAGTAGTTGGAAATCATGTTGGCCCTCATGGTCGTTATAGAATGAATATATTAAGTTAATAAGCAATAAATGGTTGAGACACTCAACTTATTGATCCTTTTTTGCAGCTATGTTTCGCTGTCAAAATAATGTTTTTATTTAAAGTTGAAGTTGAAATTTTTTTTAAAAAAAAAAAAATAAATTCAGAAAAATCAAAATTACAACTATAATCAAAAACAAAAGCCTGCAGGGTTGCTTTTAAATCAAACTCAAAGACTCTTGCAATAAGCGCTAATAGTGACCTAAATAGGAAATTATTGCAGCGGTTTAGATCCTTTTAAGGTTTGCTGAGTGATGCGGCTGGTGGTTTTTGAAACCAAATAAGCAATAAACATCATGTTTCAAAAGGAAAATTTTTTGGAGAAAATATTGATTCAAACAAACCACGTGACACAAACAAATGGCTTCTGGCCGGGCAACTGTCACGTGACTGCTTTTTGTTGTGCTAGATCTTAGTTTCCCAAAGAGGAAATGGTCACCTGCCCCACAAACCAGCCAGCGCAGGAGAAGCACCGTATTATACTATACTCTAACTGAGCTCTACTAGTGTGGTAAAAGTAGCGCATATTCAGAGCGAGTAATTGAGTAAGCGCACTATAAATTCAGTTATTTCCGCAGGAAAAATCAAAACTTTATTTCTAAGTTTCACTCTGCCTGGCCCTTTTTTTTGGTCCAAAGCACAAGCTTCTTCTTCTTCTTCTTCTCTGCTTTGGTTTTTGAAATCTTCAGCTAACAGAATGTATATACATACTTAATAATACATAGAGTCGTCTTGAATGCCGTCATACAAAAAGAACCCGCTTTACACAGCATACTTCTTGGTCCATTCCTTGGCTGTTGCGTCGTATTGTTCTCTGTTGGTTTTGTACAAGTTGGCAATATCTGGAACTAAAGGATCATCTGGATTGGCGTCAGTCAACAAAGAGCAAACACTTAATAACACTTTGGCGATAGTCAAGGCTGGAGACCATTGACTCTTTAAGATATCCAAACAGATGGAACCGGTGTTACTAATATTTGGATGGTAAATTCTAGTATCAAAGGTAACTTTAGGTGGCTTAAAAGGGTAATCTGGAGGGAAAGTTATGGATAGGAAGAAAACACCTCCAGCAAAAGGAGAATCTGGAGGGCCCATGATGGAGGCCTGCCAGTGGTACAAATCATCACCAATTGGGCCTGCGGAGCAGTATGTTGGAGGATCGTTTTCTAAGTCTTTTAATTCCTTGGTTAGTCTCTTTAAAGACATGTTGTTGTTTGTAGTTTCGGTATGTAATCGATGGTTTGCAGTGCTGTATTATTTGTATAAATAAGAACAACTTTTGAAAGTGTTATAAATAAGTTCAGGTGTTTTTTTTTTTCCAGAAAGTTGGCAAAAAAAATTTTTAGGAGAAAAGTCCATCGGACATAAGGATGTTTTTTTGGCTCGCAAATATGAGGCGGTTAGCTATCTGGGCGGAATGCACTAACTCCGACGCAATTTTCGCTGATCTACGCTAAGATAAGCCAGGAGAACCCCTTCCAGAAAAGGCAATATCGTTGATTAAAAAAACTAAAAAGACTCCAATCACAATCAAGATAAGCCTGGAAACAGTCCGAGCGGGGAATGGAAGAACTTCACGTGGCTGTCGGGGACATGCGTGATCTGAACAAGACTTGTTCCATCGGAGTTATCCCGGATCTCGTGACTGCTCAGCACCAGGCCATCCACGCAAACACTAACCTCGCTTTTGGCATCCCTAGGCGTTATTTTAAGGCACAGATCTTCATCTAGCGGTATACTTTCGTAGGCTATGTTTTCGTTATTTTGGAAGTTCCTGATCAGCTGATTTTCGTCCCCGTAGCCTGCCATGATGTTTTCAACAAATGCTTGCTTGCTAGGGTCTTCTTTTATTGATAAGAAGTCACGTGCAGTGAGCGTGGAGAGCGGAGATATGTCATATTCTGGTTCTAGTCTTCCCGTAGAGAACACTCCAAAATACGAACTTTCGCCCTCATAGTAAATCTTTCCTGCGGAGTTGTACAGTTTAATGTGGTTTTCTAGATTGTAATTTGTTAGCACATCATGTGATGCCTTCACAAATCGTTCTACACCGTACTTTTTGTATTCTGGGCTAGAAGCCACTTTTAATAAGGTAGCGTGGAAACCAGTTGTAGTGAGTAAAACGGATTTTGACAGTTCCTTTCCCTCCTTATTTCTGATGCTGTAGAAGGGAACTTTCATCAATTCCAGCTTATTTTTCACGAACTGTAGCAAACATTCAAGCACAACTTTTCTTTTTTGCTCTTCTGGATTTTCACATATTTTCAGCCCTCTTGGGTATTTAAAAAGCTTCAGAAACAGAGCGTTTGCAGTCCCAAATGGGACAGTCAGGATATTAATTTCTGGTTGGAGCGTTGAGCCATTCAAAAGCTCGGAGATAGAGGTATCACCTGACAGGATAATAACCAATGTTTTTGAAGCTTCATTTTGAAGCTCCCAGTCCTTTCTGATTTGAATTCCAAGATCGTAAACAGAACTTGCGGAAACAGTGTCAACCAGTGATGTGTTGTTGTTGTATCTTTTCAGGATATCATAGTACAGACTGGCAAACTCGTTTTTGGTTTTGAGATCGTATTTGCTGGACTTTCCAGCGTTTTTTGAGTTGACAATGTAAACATGGTTGTACTTCTTGAAGGTTTCATTTGCCTCAACATCCATCACGTTTTCAGCATCTTTATCTGCGGAGTTTGACCATTGGACCATTCTTTCTTCAGCAGCAATACTTTCTGGATCGATATCCGCATCATTTTTTATAGAATCTACACAGCTGTAGGTAGATGAAGTGTAGTAGGTTGTTCCATCAACAGCTCTGAACAATGGAGTAAAAGACATTTTTCCGTCCTTCTTTTGTTGATATAAAGTTAAAGTTTTGTTTAGGGGTTCAGATCAATTGTTTAAAGCTTGTGTTTTTTAGCGTACTGCATTGCAACTGCATATAATTTTTGTTTCACGTAGATTTCACTATCGGCAACCTTAAAGTTGCAGCAGTACGTTTCTGAAGTGATTATAGACAGGGTCTGATGGCCTTATCTCCGAATTCGATCACGTGAGTGGCTGTTTGAGTATATGAATCATCCCTGGCGGCCAGGTTCTTCTTGCTCTGTTCTTCTCCCTGAAATGAAGGTAAGTGAAAATAAACAGTCTTCCGGCTATATGGACTTCAGAAGCAAAGTTTTGGGACCAAATCCTCTGGATGTGTGCTGAATTTTCACGACCTCAATTTCACTCACGTGCTCAATATTAGGCAGGTTTAAAGGTTGTTCAGAATCAAAAGACCAAAAAACAACTATAACCAATAAAAAAGCACGTCAGAGTGCTTACAACACCAACAGTTTATCGCTCTGAAAACCAATCCCCTGCAAAAATTCATCTGCTGATACCAGCATCCGCAATATCATTCCCATGTCACGTGCCCTCTGTTTAAATTTTCTTTATGCCGATTTAAATTGCTTTTTTTTTTTTTGCAACTCCAAAAAACTGTTCCCAATCTTATTTCCCAATCTGTCAATGCCAGCTCAAACTGCAGAGTACTATTTTTTTAAAAAAAAAGTTTCAGCTTAATATAAATAAAACCTAGGAATTTGTTCTAAAACAGCTACAAACAAAACAACCAGGTCACTAATTAATCTCTACCTACCTACAAATCAATCTGCACCATGTCTTCCCTGAATTTGGGCTCCTTGAAGGACAAAATCGCCAGCAAATTGAAGGACAACAACAACAAAAAAGCTCAGAAAGATGACAAGAAAAAGAAGCAATCTAACAAGAAAAAGCTATCTGCAACTGATGAGATTATCAAGAAAGAAGCCTTGGAACTAGGCGCCACGGAGGAAGATTTAAACTTAGTTCTAGACGGCACTGTAAGCAACGATGACGATCTGAGTGAGCAGGAGTTTGATGCTGCTGATGACAAAGACGATGCTTCTTTACAAGGCGGTTTGCAAGACATCATGAAGCAGATGGGTTTTGATGGCAAACAGGTTCCTGATTTGGTTCAAGAAGAAGAAGACGAACAAGAAGAAGAAGAACAACAAGAAGATGAACAAGAAGAAGATGAACAAGAAGAAGATGAACAAGAAGATGATGATCAGGAAAGTATACCTGACGCTAGCGAAACGCTTAGTAAAACTAAAGCACAAAAGGAGGAAACTGACAAAGTAAACAACGACGGTTTTATTTCCGAGACTCATCTGGTTGTATCTGACAGACTTTTGGTTCCTACCGGGACTCTGTGGCACCAAATACCACTTGATCCTGAAACCAAGAACCAGCATGATTCTTTGACTAAAGATCAAATCAGCAAGCTATATCAAAGAGGTAAGGAAGCCCTGGAACAAGACAACACTATTTTTTACGAAGAATTCACCAAAAACAACTCCCAGAGAAAGTTCATGGCGGACATCCTGCAGGAAGGTACTTTGAACGATAAAATCAGTGCTTTGACTTTGCTGATTCAAGAATCACCTATTCACAATCTCAAGTCCTTGGAAACATTGCTAGGTTTCTGCAACAAAAAGTCGAGAAACTCCGTTCTGGCTACACTTGCTGCTTTGAAAGATATGTTTTTGAACGGTGGCTTGCTTCCTGACAGAAAGCTAGTTTATTTCAAGAACCAAAACTTGTCAATGTTGCTGAATAAGAAGACTTTGGCAATATGGTACTTTGAGGATTTCTTAAAGAATTTCTATTTCAAAATATTAGAAGTCCTGGAAAAACTATCCCACGATCCTATCATTCACATAAGAATGAATGTTCTGACCCATGTAGTAGACTTATTGGCTGCTAAGCCTGAGCAGGAGTACAATCTTTTGAGATTAGCTGTGAATAAACTTGGTGATATTGACAACAAGGTTTCTTCCAAGGCTTCCTACCAGCTTTTGAAGTTACAAACCATTCATCCGAACATGAAATCTGTCATTATTGATGCAATTGTTGATATTGCTTTAAAGAAAAATGAGGGCTACCACACAATCTACTACTCTGTTCAGACACTGAACCAGACCATTCTTAAATCCTCGGAATATAAAATTGCCAATAACTTGTTGAAAGTTTATTTCACGCTCTTTGAGAAGTTCTTAGTGGACTCTGAAATTGCAAATACTGTAGAGACAGACAGCAACAAGGAATTCAACACCAAAAAGTCCTATGAGAAATCCAAAAGAAAGAAAAACGTCAGAAAGGGTAAAAAAGGTGGTGTTTCTGTTAAACAGGAAGTTAAAACTGAGCAAGATGTTATTGAGGAAAAGAATTCAAAGCTCTTCAGTGCTATTTTGACTGGTATGAACAGATCTTTCCCATTTTCAAACCTGCCTGCTGAGATTTATGAGGAGAGATTGGATACTCTGTTTAAAATTACCCACTCCTCAAATTTCAACACCTCCATTCAAGCTTTGACATTGATTTTCCAGGTTATTTCTAAAAACAAGGGCAAAGTCAACGATGATAGATATTACAGAACATTATATGAGTCTTTACTGGATGAAAGATTGGCCACATCATCCAAACAGGGAATCTATTTGAATTTGCTTTACAAGTCTCTGGTGAATGACAGAGATATTCCAAGAGTGGAGTCCTTTGTTAAAAGAGTGCTGCAAGTATCTTCTCATTGGTTAAACATTGGTGCTGTTTCAGGTATGCTTTACTTGCTAATGAAACTACAGGAAGTTGTTCCAGAAATTAATAATTTACTAATAAACACTCCAATGGACTATAAAAACCAAGAAGATGAAGGCATTGAGAATGCGGAGGATGAGGATGATGAAAACAAAAAATCCTATAAACCATATGATCCAAGAAAAAGAGATCCTAAATATTCCAATGCTGAGTTTGCATCACTTTGGGAAATTTCCAATTTTGAAAATCACTTCCACCCAACTGTAAAGACTTATGCAAACTCTTTTGTCACTGCAAACAGTGCTGAAGAAGATGCTGAAACTTTGGTCAAGCCAGATTTGGGTTTGTACACACTTGCTCATTTCTTGGACAGATTTGTTTACAGAAACTTCAAGCATAAATCTACCACCAGAGGGTCCTCTATAATGCAACCTTTAGGTGGTGCTCACACTGGTTCATTACTGGTTAAAGCTTCTGATAAAGTGTGGAATGAACTTCCTGCCAATACTGAAAACTGGTTAACTAAAAGAACAGAGAACATTAAACCTGACGAAAAGTTCTTCTATGAATACTTTACCAAGAAACAATCAAGCATTAAGAAGTTAACCAAGGAAGCTGAAAACATGGATGATGCAGATGAACTGGATGAAGATGAAGTTTGGTCTGCTCTGGTTAAATCTAGACCTGATGTTGAAGATGAAGATGAAAACTCTGAGGATGATATGTTCGGTGAAGAAGACTTCTCAATGAGTGAAGCTGAAGAAAGTGATGAAGATGGTGAGCAGCTACTTGATGCTGAAGCCATCAAGGAACTTGAAGATATGAGCAGTGACAGCGGTGTTGAAATTGACATGAATTCAGGTGAAGAAGATGATAATGATGAAGAAGAAGATGAACAAGATGGTCATGTGTCTGGTTCTGATGACTCTGACAGTGATGGATTTGACATCAAAGCAATGATGTCCGGTGAGGACGACTCAGATCTTGAGTCTGAAAATGTCAGTGAAGCTTCTGAAAACGATGATGAACTTTCTGAAAACGATGATGAACTTTCTGAAAACACTGAGGAGCAGCCAGCTAAAAAGAGAGCCGCACCACTTGATGACGACAGTGCCAAGCAGGATAAAAAGAAGAGAAGAAAAGCTCTCAAAGAACTGCCTACATTTGCTTCGGCCGATGACTATGCTCAGTACTTGGATGAAAGCGATTAATAGGTTTAAGTAATTTGTATATAGAACGGCTTGCAAAGAAACTGTTGCGTAATAAGTTCAAGTAATTTGTGTATATAGAAGCTGCTAGCAAAGAACCTACTGCTTAATAAGTTCAAATAACTTGTGTATATGGAAAGTACTGCTTAATAAGTTCAAATCATTTGTGTATATAGAACCTGCCTACAAAAACTACTGCTTAATAATTACATGAGGTAGTTCTTTTTGAAAATATGCCCGTCTCCATTCAGAATGTAGTCGTCCAACGAGTACTTAGAAACATCAGAGAAAATCAGATAATAGTATTTCAGCGTTCTGGTGAACCAGAAGTACGGCATCTCGTCTCTGGCTGTGAGTGTGTACAGATCTTCAATGGCAGATATCTCAATGTGCTTTTTGTGCGTATGTTTAACATGAGCAATCATTTTTTCAAGCGCCTCTGCAGCAACGAGTCTGTACCTGTTATTGCCAGTTATTCTGTAGGCATAAAACAAGGATTCTGCAAATTCTGGTCTCATCATGTACTTGGAATCTAGAGCATTTATGTAAAATGGGTAGTTTGCGTCCTGCCACTTCTTTCCCTGAGCATCAAACGGTTTGTTTTCAAGTTCAAGTTTTGAAGTGGTCACTTTGTAAACTTTGTTTGTGTTTTCGTTTTCTTTAGAGGTATCTGTCACCAAAGATGAATCCAAAGGCTTGTAGTCGTCTTTTGCAGTGCTCTCATCGCTATCATTTTCATCTGGCAATATCTGGCTGCTTCTTTTGGTAGGCAGTTTAATTAATGGCTCATCATTATTGACAAGTTGTGATATGTCTTTTGCAGAGTCGATAATTTCATCTGTAATTTTCAGTTTCTTATTCTGGGTTTCTATTAAAACTGAGGAGAAGAAAGGTTGTGAGTTTACTTCAAATATGTCCGTCAAAATGCTTTTATCTGAAAGCGCCCGTATTTTTGCATCAGAGTTAAAGCTATTGCAGCTGTCTAAATTAGAGCATTTATCAAAGCTGACGCTTTCTGGAATCACTTCTAAATTGGTCAGTTTGGGCAAAAGAATGCATCCATTGAGCAGCTGCTCGCCCACCACCTCATATGTTTTGTTTTTAAACAATCTCGATGCAAATAAAAACATGCCGCCCAGCTGGCAATGCTGGCTTCTGAATTTCAGGGATTGGTTTATCAAGATTTCATCAGCGTCTTTGTTTTTTTTCAAATTGATTGGAGAGAAAAATACAAACGTGTTTTGTTCGTCTTCAGTGAGCAATCCCACAGGCAAATTTGGTCTGTAAAGCATGTATTTGTTTATTATTTCAAAGGACTCTTGGAAATACAGCTTAAAGTTCAGCTCATCGTGTCCATTAAGCAGATGGTAGCTTTTTAAAATGGAAAACAGATAGTTCACATTGCCATCGTCATTTATCAAATCAATAAACTCGCTGTTTTGGGAGTCGTTTGAATCAAAATTGCCGTTGTCGCTCACAGAGAAAAGGGTTTCTCTCTGCAAACAATTGACATACTTGCCATTGAAAATACTTTTTAAATAAGCTTCGCTTTTTGAATTCTTTTTGTTGCTGTTTTTAGTCTCCTTGACTAGCTGGCATCCGCTCGAATCCACTATAGAAGGAAACAGATAATCAATGTTGAATATATTTCTGCTTGAATCCTTCATCTTTTGGAATATATTCAGTCCTGTGGAGATGTATACATTTTCCTTTGTTAGCGATGACATTTTAATCAGTTCAAGCATATTTCCAGTTATATCAAAGATGGAGGAACGTCTTAAAGCAAATCTGTTCTGAATTAAAGATTTAAACGGAAATTCTGCAAGCGGCAGCCCATTTACAGGTGTGTCGTATGCTTTTATGGCCACTTTCGAGACTTGTTTTGCCAGTTTTAGCAATATTTCATCCTTTTCGTTGGACAGCTCGTAACCAGAGATAAGGGATGAAATTATTGTTATGAAATTCTCATTCGTATTCAGCAAGTTCTTTTTTGTTAATAAAGTCTGTTCAGTGGTGAGTCTTTTGAGCAAATATTCGAGTTCCTGCTCCATATTCAGAAGATACAGCATATCGATGGATCCAATCAGAGTTCTTCCAAAACCGTTTCCGTTATCGACTCTTGTTTTTGATAAGGGCCGAACCTCATCAACCGCCATAGACGGTATTTTGGAGTAAAGAGCAAAAGTTTCCTGAAATAAAGACTTGATTTTGATGAGCTGAGCATCAACTTCAAACCCATTATCTTTGAACTTCACAGCCTGAATACTTGGATAGTCTTCTCTGAGATGTTCGTATATTGTTTTCCAAGTAAACTTATCTACAAGAAGATGCTTCAACTTTCTGCTTAATGTCTTGACACCTGTTATTGTATCTGAAGGTGTTATACTCAGTCTGTTAAACACATCGTTGGTATCAAGTGAGTCTTGCAGAATAGGGAAAAATCTTGATTTCTCCAGCAAAGTGTCGTAATCAAACAGGTTCACAGCATGTGCATCCTTTGGTTTATCATGTGAATTAGCGTCACCATCTACAATCACAACTGGTTCAAAATCTGCAGCTTTAAGCGCATTTTTGGAGCCCGTTTTCTGCCGTAGCGCTGGATCGTCGTTTGAAAGAGTGGAATCTATGTCGTTGGTTATGTGTGGCATAAGCTCGTTTTCAGCGTAGCTGTTGAGCATGTCAAGTTCATTCTTGAAGAGATAGTAGAAAAGAAGGGATCCCGTGATGAGGAGCGGAAGATCTGACTTGATTCTTTTCAGCAGGGCCACCAGAAACGAGTACCATCTCATTTTTGGGCGGAGTGAAACGGTGTGTGGTTTAGTGATGTGTTGTGAAAGTTAGGCCGATTTTGTAGTCCGGACGGGGTAAAAAATGGGCTATTTAGGCTGAAAGGTTACCGTCCAGCTAGACTGAGGTTCTGGGCTGGGTAGTCTGAGTATGTGGGTGCTAGCTACGCAGACTCAGAGTGATGGTTGAATCGTGTGGTAGAACCGAATGCAGCTCTTTGATACTGGCGAATATTACTTGTTGGTGGTATGCTGCGGCTATTACTCTTTTCGGACAGCAGGTTACTTACTCTTTTTGGACAGCAGGTTACTTACTCTTTTTACACACAGGAGTGTACTATTATTGCTGGATATGAGGGCTCTGCTTTGAACACGGGAACTATGAGGCCCAAATAGGAAGCAGTGTTCTAGGCCAAGGGAAATGTTCTTGGGAATTTTAGAAACAATGAAACTGAAAAAGTTGCGCGAGAATGCTGCAGGAAAATAATCCAGCAGCGTGCCAAAAAACATGAGTATGGTGGGAGGTCATGTGACCAGACAGAAGCTGCACCAATAATGGCTGCCTCAACACGCAGCAAATGAATCTGAAGCATTGCCAGAACAGTCGCAGCAGTGATTTTTGGCCGTGCAAGTAAGAGAAAGCAGCGAAAATATGGCGCTGTGTCGGTAGTTTGTTCCTGGTGATGCGGAGACGAGCCACTGAATGGTTATCTCCGATGGCATGGTCACGTGTAAATCCAAAGAGTCACATGGGCAGGCTGCTCCCCGTGATATCTTGCTCTTCCAGTACTGGTTGTTTCTACTCATACCGAGTCTTTTTTAGAGTTGGTGTCTTTCAATAGATATTCTTTGATTCTATAGGTATTGTTGGTTTTTGTAGATTCTAGCTGAGGTGCATTATTGGTGCGGCAGCACGTGAAAGTGGCTATTCTGTGTTGTAATAGTCTAAAATCAATTCTGGTGGTTAAACGATATATATGCCCATAAAAATGGTAGCTGAGAGTGCAGTAGCAGCAAATCTCGGCGGACGACTCACGCTGCTGCCGTGGGTTAGTTCAGGGCACGTGCTCCTTTGGGCACGTGAAACGTTCTAGACATCATATGTTTCCCTTTGAAAACAGTACTATTCTGGCATTGCTGCCTCTTAACGCTGCTATTCTGAGATTGATGCCTGTTAGCATCACATGCTCAGACTGATGGCTGTTCACAGTACATGATTTTCTGGTCTCTTTGAATGTTCTGATTTGCTCCTCTTTTAAGAACCGTAATCTCTATTTAAACAAAAAACACCGCAGTAGTCCCCATCTAACTACTCAGTAATGTGTTGTAGCGTACTATTCTGCACTACTCTTCATGCAAACCACATAAAACACTATACTCACGTGATAAACTGCCTCCAATTGAAAACAATACCCCCTCGTATTCGCAACAGAGACATCACTTGTCCTCGTGTCTCTCAATAAACTCGGCTATAACGTCAGCACACTCCTTTGGTTTCTCAGAGTTGACCCAGTGACTTCCCTCAACCTCTTTCAACTCAAAGTGAGGGAAAAACTTGCCTATTTCGGCTACATACTCATCAGACATGTACTCGGATTTAGAGCCCTTGATGAAGAGAGATGGAATGTTGCACATGTGAACCCAAGAATTGTATTCCCAGTTGGAAATGTTTCCTTTGATGAGTGAATCTTTCAAAATCATCAACGGTATCTTGGATTTGTATCTATATTTCCCTGTCGTTGGGTCCTTGTATTTAGTTAAAGTTGTCAGTAAAAAGTGTTGAACAGCATGTCTTTTTTCTACTGGCTGTAGAATCTCAAGACACTGCTTCTGGGTAGAAACATTCGGATCATTCACAATTTTCAATAGCTGAGTGACATATTTGGGGAAAGAACTCAAAGGAAACGTCGCAACAGGAACATTATCGATGGAGCAAAGCGTAGAATAAAGAGTTGGTTTTCTTAGGCAACTTGCCATTGCAACTTTGGCGCCCATGGAGTGACCAATAAGAATCGGTTTTCTATCCTCAAAATTCATCTTTCTCACCCATCTTTCAAGATCAGCAGCCATTGAGGGGTAATCATGTCTGGAAATATGGGGAGATGTTCCGTGATTTCTGAGATCCAATAAGTAAATGTCTCTTTTCAAAGAGCTTAATAGGTATTTGGACATGGATCTGTTTGAAGCTCTAGACCCAAACAATCCATGAAGAACAATAATGGGCGAGTCTTTCACATTATGTTTTCCTTCGTACAACATTTCGTCATACGCCAAATCAACTGTAGGTAATTTTTCAGATAACAAGTCTGGGTTTAGGACTTCTGTGGATCCATACAAACCGGTTTGGTGCGTAGTTTTATAGTTGTTAATGTGATTGTCAAACAACGGACCCTTACCCTTCTCAAGATCCTTATTGAAACACCTGGTATCAGACCCGTCTGTTTTTTCTGCTAATATTCTTTTTGAAACATGAAAATTTCTTCTAGACCAGCAGTTTCTTGTTATTAAACCTCGTCCTTGAGGAGTTAAGTGATTTTTAAAAGCAGACAGCAATGTTCCTGACATGAGAGCAAGTAGTGAAAAAGAACAAAAATAGATAATATAAATAAATAGCTGGTGACCTCTGCTAACAGAAGTACTTAATAAAAGGCTTTGAAAATGTTGGTTGTTTTAGTTTGGTTGTTAGGTAACTCATATTACTTTTCTGTGATGTAGTGTTATAAATTGTTTTTACAATTACGAATGATTAATGTGAAAATATTTGAACTGTAAATTTTAGGTCACGTGATTTGTACAGGTATGTTTTAATAAACATCGCCACTTTGATTAAAGAAGTTTTGAGAGACAAAAAAAACAGTAAAGGTGATGCTAATTTGTGATTATTTTATTATTTCGAAATGAAGTTAAAGAAATTAGTAACCCTGTATAGTGTTTTTCCAATGGTCAAGAATTGTGCTAGAGCAGCTAATGTGATTCTGGTGATGTTTTTTTAGTACGTTATGGTTTTTATATCCGAAACGGTTTTATCAAAAAAATAAATAAATAAAAAAAGATTAGTACTTTGAGCAGTATTTTTAAACAGATTGGCGTTTTTTTAGCAGCAAACCCTGTTTTTAACGCAATATCTGTTGCCCAATTAATACTTTTTTATACTTTGGTTTAACTTTAAATAAGCTTTTTTTTAATCCATTTCTGTTGTTACGATTTTAAGGCCAATACAACATTTTTCCTGTTGTCTTTTTGCCAGTTTTTGGGCATGATTATTAAGGATCGGTACGGTGTTGGATGCTGAGATTGATCCTTCAAAGAGCAAAAAATTTCTTTATTTGGATTGTCTCTTGACTGTCTTTTGAAAATATTAAAAAACGTGTTCTTTTTTAACGCTGTAGTCTCTTTAATCGCTGGTGTGTTGTGTGAATTAAGTTCTGGAGTTACTTTCATTTTTTTTATAATCCTAACAAGAAAATTTTTACTTTCTTTTTTAAATTTTAACAATTCTTTAGTTTCCGTTTTTTGAGCTCTTTTCTCATTGCTGTTCAACAAGTCAGTGTAGTTTGTAGTGCCAAATAAGAAATAGTTTTTGCTTGTATTTAGTGAATCCAAACCTTTTAACAGAATTTTCTCTGAAACATTTGGTGAACAAAAAAGTTTATTAGCTTCTAACAAAGTTACGTATCCGCTGTTTAAAGCATGTTCACATTTTCTTTCAAACTCTTCAAGAAATTTTTGAGAGAGTAAATACTTGCCCCATACATTCTTATCGATTTTGTCAAGCAGAGAAATTGATCTTTGTGATGTAGAAATGCTGTGTAGCATATTTCGATGCTCTTGCACTTTCTCTCTTGTAATGTTGCAAAACAAAGATAAAGAATTATTGTTTAAGGATAAATTCATCAATTCATCAAAAACCGTTTGTAATCTTATTAAAAACTCAGTTATTCTTAAAATTTCACCTATTTTTAAAAAACTAAAAATTTTTTCAATAAAATTAGACAAAATTATATCAAAATCCTCACTAGGACAAACATATTTAAATAAATTTTGATGTATTTTTATTATGAGTTCAAAGATACTTAAAAGTTTAAAGCATAATGCTTCTGCTAGTAATATTAAAGTCTCAGACTCCTTAGCTTTTTTTTCTATATCAGTCTTTACTTCTTCATCAAGAAATTCCATGTCTTCAATGCAACATTGTATGCCAAAGTTTAGTATTTTAATTAAATCAGCTGGTGGCTTAATTTTTTTTGATGCAAAAAAAGATGTCACAAATCTATTGCTACATTGGTTACTTGTTTTCTTTAAAAAATATTTTTTCTTCAAAAAGTGAAGTTCTTTACTTTTTTCTCCATAAAACTCTAGTGGTTTTATTCTAAATGTTGGATGTAATGACAAATAACTGGTCAAACCTTTTTGTAAAAAATTATGACAAGAGCTCATTATTGACCGTTTTTCAATGCTTGTAAAAACATTTGTTGCAAATAATTTTAATAAAATTTCCAATTCGGAATTGTAGCTATAGAGCAACATTAACTCCTCAATCTCGGCAGAGTTGGTACTTAATTCAGAACTACTACAATAGAGGTTTTCATAAGCAAGGATTGTTTCCACCAAAGCGGCAAACTTTTTAGCCGAGCTATGAACATCAAAATTCAGTGCAACATTTGAATTAATAATTTTTAACTTAGAATCAATGTCCTCTTCAACACAACTTATCTTTGAATTTATACTGCAATTTTCTCCAGTTTTAAAAAAACCTCCATTTTTTAATATATGTGATAAATTATTTTCAGTATCGTCTGTTGCAATTATAAAAGCATTTTCGTCAACTCTAGAATTGTCTAAATCAAACACAAAAGATTGCATATTTTTTTCGTTTCTACCTAGCAAATTAATTTTATTTAATATATTCAAAACAGAAGATTCACCAAGGTCTGTTAAAGCCAATGATTCGTCCAGATTTTTGAATCTTTTTATGCTTTTATTTTTTGTGACAGGTTGAAAAGTACCAGCAAGCTCATTTTCATTTTCCACTGAATCCTCTCTTGTATTTTGTTTCTGATGATTGGAATTCAAAGCAAAAGCTTTAAATATTTTTTCATCACAGTTCCATTCACTTTTCGTTGTTTCCTGGATCCTAAAGGATTGATTTTGTAGGCTCTGGTTGCTGGAAGAAAAACATATCTTATAGAAATCTGGCAAAAAAGCATTAGAATCTAAGTCATTTCTGATAAAATAATTACCTTGTAAAGACATCTATAAACTGCACTAGTGTTACTTTATAATTTAAAAAACCAGGTTCTTTATCATTTAAAAACTATGTTCTTTCTAACATGTTTAAGCGCTGATTTGATTCGTTGCTTGAAAGTATTGATGTGGATGAAAGGTAACAATTTTAAATGAAAAGCTTGTTTTAGCTGTCATACTGTTATTGTGTTAAAGATTCCAAAACTTTTTCGCTAGTAGTAAACACAAAAATATACACGTTCTTGTATGTTGAAAACGTTTACATGGAATCAAAACTATAAAGGCGCTTCTCAACTAAAGTTGCTCACAACTTCTAGTGAATAAAAACGGAAATACATCATTACTTAAAACGGATACTTTTAAAACGAACAAAGTAATAAAATATTTGTTTTTATGTTTTAAAAAACGAAAATCCTCAATACTCAAGAGGGATACTTTAAAAACGAAAAAAAGCGGTAAAATATTTGTTTTATGTTTGAGCATTGAAAAAAATAACAATGCTGTGTAGCTTCAAGAGTTATTAAATAAAAAGAGATATAAATGCATTATTTACACACTAGTTGTTTAATCGAATAAACCGAAACCCATGTCGTCATCGGATTCTTCTTCTTCTTCAGCTGGAGCAGCTTCAGCAGCAGCTTCGGTGGAAGCAGCAGCAGCAACTGGAGCAGCAGATTGCAAAGCAGCCAACTTAGTTGGGTCGTTCAAAACTTCAACTAATTCTTCGATTTCTGGGTAAGTGTATTCAGCAGCAACGGCAACGGCCAATAAGTCCTTGTAGTTGTTGATGATTTGGTGACCAACAGCTGGAACAGTTGGGTAACCAGTGGCCAAAGAAACAGCAGTGATGGTGGCGATGGCGGAGGTGAAGTGGGCAATCAATTCGTCATCAGTGATGTCTAAGATTTCAGCACCGAAGGTGTTACCGTTGTCGTAAACTTGGACAATGGTTAAACCGAAAGTGAATGGAGAAATGTTTAACAAGTTCAATAAAGCAGCTTCAGAAGCACCGACCTTGTTACCGGCAGCAACGACCTTAACGTCAGAAACAATTTCAATGGTACCTCTGGCAATCTTGGTTGGAACACCTAAAGCTTGGAAGAAAGAGGTTTTACCTGGTTCCATACCGGTGTTGACGGCTTGGACCCAAATGTCTTCTGGAGCAACGGCACCGGCCTTGGCTGGAGCAGCAACCTTGTTTTCCAAAATGACTTCCTTGATTTCACTCAAAGATTCGTTGGTGAAAATGAAACCAACGTTACCTCTGACGAAAGGAACCAACTTTTCGAATTCTGGGTTTTCAGTGATGAAACCTCTGATGGCTCTTCTGACCATGGTGTTCTTACCCATCAAAACAACAGCTCTGTTTCTCAAAGCCTTTCTGACTTGATGCATTTGTTGAGAAGAAACATTGTCAACACCGACGATGAAGACGGACTTGTATTCTTCCAATAATTCTTTTAATTTAGCGAAGTATTCGACTTTCTTTTCTCTGACACCTCCCATTTCGGTATTTTTTTACGATAGGTTGTTTAAAGGGTTTACTGGTTTGTAAGTTGATTTGTTTCTTAATCAAACTTGTTTTGAAGATGAACATGAAAGTTTTCATCCTCGTGACATTTTGTGATTTTGAATTATTTTGATGCAGGAGCTTGAGAAAAAAAATGAATCCATTGTTAGTCAAAAAAATAAGTTTTTTTTTATTTTCATCAACAATTTTTTAAAAAATTCTGTATTTCCTTAATAGGCAAAACATGAATGGTTCGAAATTTTAAAAGAATTTATGTAACAAAAAAAATTAAAAAAAAAAATTCTAATTTCTTTAACTTCTTTCTTTGTTTTTTTTCACTTCTGCTCTTTATCTTTTTTTTTTACTTCTTTTTGTTAACTTCTTGTTGTCCTGCTCGCCATTAGTCTCATAACCTAAACAAGGGTTGAATTTATTATGGTGTAAAAAAAAAAAAAAGAAACGTTTAAAATTTTTCAGTTTATTTTGTTCAGTTAGTCATCCTGGTTGCACTATAAAACAACCTTTTTGGTAGCAAATTAGCTAGTGATTAAATGAAACAACACTATTTTGGAAACATTTAAGCCTGATTTATGCATGAAAACCAACTAAACTTTTGTATTTAATGTTGTCCAGCACAGTAAGAAACAGTCTGAGAGCTTCTAAGAAGCATCAATTCAAAAGCTTCAGTGCTGAATACCATGTCTTGTCTGGTAAAGATATTGCGAAGGCAATGAGAACTGATTTGTTCCAGAAGATATCCAAAATCAAGGAACAGCACCCAGAATTCAATCCAAATTTGAAAATTCTGCAGATTGGATCCAGATCTGACTCTTCCACATACGTCAATGCAAAGTTGAAAGCTTCAAATGAGTCAGGAGTATCGTGTAGTGTTGAAAAACTTCCAGAAAACATAACCGAAGTTGAACTATTGAACAGAATTGAGGCTATTAACGATGACGACTCCATTCACGGGTTGTTGATTCAGTTGCCTTTGCCAAAACACTTAAACGAAACTCTAATTACAAACTCTGTATCTGCTTTCAAAGATGTCGATGGTTTCCACAGATACAATGTTGGTGAACTGTCCAAAAGAGGAGGTGAGCCATACTTCATTCCATGCACACCAAACGGTGTGATGAGATTGTTGGAAGAAACAAACATACCATTGAAAGGTAAAAATGCCGTTGTTATTGGGAGATCTGATATTGTTGGAACACCAGTTTCTTCTTTGTTGAAGAAGAAAAACTGTACCGTTACAATGGTGCACAGATACTCTGAAAACGTTCCAGAGATCTTAAAAAATGCAGACATCATTGTAGCTGCCTGCGGTGTGCCTAACTTTGTTAAAGGTGACTGGATAAAAGAAGGAGCAATTGTTATTGATGTTGGTATTAACTACATCCCAGATGCAACCAAGAAATCCGGTAAAAAACTAGTTGGTGATGTTGACTATGAAAGTTGTAAGGAAAAAGCTTCATTTATTACTCCAGTTCCAGGTGGTGTTGGGCCAATGACTGTGGGAATGTTGACCAGCAATGTTTATGAAGCTGCTTTGAAAGCTTTCAAAGAGGAAACCAAGTTGCCAGAAATCCACCCTATTCCTATTGACACTAGTTTCCCAGTTCCATCGGATATTGAGATTTCTAGAAGACACACTCCAAAACCAATTGGTTCCATTGCCAGTGAACTGAACTTGAAGAACTCTGAAGTGGAATACCACGGACACTATTTGGCCAAGGTCAATCCAAAGGTTTTGAAAAGATTAGAGGAGCACAGAAACCCAGGTAAATATGTTTTGGTTGGTGGTGTGACCCCAACAGCATTTGGTGAAGGAAAATCTACTATTTGTATTTCCTTGGCTTCATCTCTATACGCTCACTTGAACAAGCCAACTATCGCTAATGTTAGACAGCCATCATTAGGACCATCATTTGGTGTTAAGGGTACTGCTTCTGGTGCTGGTAGATCTTTGGTTGTTCCAGTTGACACTTTCACTTTGCAATTGAATGACATTCATTTGATATCCATCGCTAACAACTTGATGGCTTCTGCTATTGACACGAGAATGTTCCATGAAACAACTACCAAGAACGACAACACTTTCTTCAAAAGATTGGTTCCAGTCAAGAATGGTAAGAGAGAATTCACAAAGTCACAATTACAGAGACTCGAAAAGTTAGGAATCAAAAAGACCAATCCAGATGATTTGAGTCCAGAAGAAATCTCCAAGTTTGCCAAGTTGAGAATTAATCCTGACACCATCACCATTAAGAGAGTTGTCGATGTTAACGACAGAATGTTGAGAGAAATCACCATTGGTCAGTCAAAGACTGAAAAGGGAATCACAAGAACCACTGGTTTTGACATTGCTGTTGCTTCTGAGTTGATGGCTATCTTAGCTTTGTCCAACGACCTGCAAGATATGAGAAAGAGAATCGGTAGAATGGTTATTGGTTTCAACACTGAAGGTGACGCAATCACAGCTGAAGATATTGGTGTTGCTGGTGCAGTTGCAGCTTTGCTAGTTGATGCCATCAAACCTAATTTGATGCAGACCTTAGAAGGTACTCCAGTTATGGTTCATGCTGGTCCGTTTGCTAACATTTCTATTGGTGCTTCATCCATCATGGCTGATAGAATCGGTTTAAGATTAGTTGGTCCACACAAATCCTCAAAGGATCAAAGCGAAGGTGGTTATGTTGTGACTGAAGCTGGTTTTGACTTCACTATGGGTGGAGAAAGATTCATGAATATCAAATGTAGAAACTCAGGATTATCTCCAGACTGTGTTGTGATTGTATCTACAGTGAAGGCTATGAAGTCCCATGGTGGTGCTCCAGAATGTAAACCAGGCCAACAATTACCAATTGAATACCAAGAGGAAAACGTTGAGTTTGTTGAAAAGGGTGTCTGCAACTTGCAGAAGCAAATCGCTAACGCTAAACAATTTGGTGTTCCAGTTGTTGTTGCTATTAACAAATACGCCACTGACACTCCTGCTGAAATTGAAGCTATCAGAAAGGCCTCAATTGAAGCTGGTGCTTTTGATGCTGTTACTTCCGATCCATGGGCCAAGGGTGGTGCTGGTTCTGTTGAATTGTCAAAGGCTGTCATTGAAGCATGTAAACAACCAAAGGATTTCAAGTTATTGTACGACGTCAACACTACTGTTGAAGAAAAACTTGAAGCCATCGTTCAAAAGATGTATGGAGGAGCCGAAATTGAGCTATCTGAACTAGCCAAGAACAAGATTGAGATGTACAAGAAACAAGGTTTCGGTAACTTGCCTATCTGTATTGCCAAAACACAGTACTCCCTTTCCCACGATCCTCTCTTGAAGGGTGTTCCAACCGGATTTAAGTTCCCTATTAGAGACGTCAGAGCTTCTATTGGTGCTGGTTATCTGTACGCCTTGGCTGGTGATATCCAAACCATTCCAGGTTTGCCAACTGCTCCTGGATATTTGAAGGTTGATATCGATGAGGACGGGGTTGTTGACGGTTTGTTTTAGGTTTGGCAGATGGTTGCATTTAAATGTTTTTAAACGAGTTTAATATTCACACGTTCTTTATATAAGAGAAGTTAATGGGCTTTTATTTTGTTACAGAGAAGAGTGAGCAGACTGGAACGAAACAAGCACTGGCTGTTTTACTTGGGTTGTGGAGATAATTGATAGAGAAATGTCATTTTGGGTAAAGAGAGTTTTTTATATTTACGGTCAAAGAACCATGCTTAAGGTTGCAACATGAAGTAGCACGGCATTTCATTTAACGCTCTCGCTTGTTTATAACGCCTTCTTGTTTATAGCTTTATCGGGAATCTGGAAAGAACATGCTTCGGCAGAAGATACCTCTGTTTGAGGTTCGGATATACTGTATGACTGCATATATCTTTATTTAGAATGCTGAAAACAGATCGCCTAGCCGCAATATACGGTTTGGGCACTCCGGCTACAAAGCGCATGTTTTAGCGCATAGTCACCACACTTCATCGTTAACGCTGGTTGATGTGGGGAAGGAGTGCCTACAAGATGCTATTTTCAGATGCGCAGAGTGTTTTATTATTTGCCTATTTGGGAAAATCCCGATATTCATGACCCAAAATAACCAAAATATACTCAAAAAGAATACCATAGTGGGCAACATTAAAAGTAATATTATCCACATCAGGAAACCTGACAATGTTAAAAGTAACAGTATCCACATCAGGAAACCTGCCAATGTAAACGTAGTATAATGCTTGTATCGGACATAGTGGGCTGTCTCGGAAATGGCAGTAGCAGCATGCAACCTGCATTATGCGCTTCAAAGCAGCGAGTAACGTGACTGCTGGAATCCGCTGCAGGTAGCACTAGTGTATGCTATTTGTAGAACGAATACCCATGTAGGTACAGTGTTTGCGTACTTTTGCTTGTTTTTATTCATATATTAGCATTCACTATTAAATACCTGTCACTTCTTAGCCAGACATATCCATACAATTCCAGTCTATTACTACAATTCCACTCTATTAATCAAATCTAGTCTATTAATCAAACCATTTTGGGCATCAGTCACGAGTCAGATATTGGCTGAAAAAAAAAAAAAAAAATTGGGCCTATTTTGGGCAACTCACAATTACCAGGCGGGAATCAGCTCAGGAAATGAAGCAGTAAAGCAAGCAACAAACCAGGAAACAACTTATTTAAACCAGGAAACAAGGTATTCAAATCCGGAAACAGATCATCCAAATCAGGAAATAAATCTGTCAAGCCAGTAAAACAGTTACTAAAATCAGAAAACAAGTCATCCAAATCAGGAAATAAAGCGGTCAACTCCAGAAACTGCAGCACTCTTGAAACCCAGATTTGGCTCTCAGAAACTGAACGAAAGTATACAAGCTCTAACACACGTGATACCAAACCAGGAACGCAGTATTTACTTGTGTACTGTTATCTTTCTAAAAAACACTGGGACTTTTCGTTGAAAACTTGCATGCTGAGAAATAATAGCAACTAAACTACGCAATGGAACAAGACAGAAACACTACTGAAACAGGTGCAACTGAAAGGGCTTTGCTGGACAATAGCCCTTTGAAATGCGATATCCAAAATTGTTGCTGCAACAAACGTGACCAAGAAAAACAAAACTCTAATCCAGTAGATAGACTGTTTCCAGCCATCAAGATCTGTCAATTTAATCCATTCAGTAAGAACTATATTCCTATTTTCCACGACAGCATTGCAAAGAATGAAGATTTGCAGGTGGTCTGGTGATCTCAAAAGACGGTCAAGCAGGTCTTGCCTCATTACTTCACATATATATCCTATTTAACTTCAACAGACTTTAGTTTCTGTGGTACTTTTCTTTTTTTGACGATGAACTCATTAGATTAATGCAAAGATATTGAGTAGGTACTATTCTTTTTCTGTTTATAAACTCATTATATCAAGCCAAAAATATTGGGTGCATTCTTTTCTTTTTCGTTTTCTTCCGGCTCATCACAAAAACCTCGCTTTTATTTATTTTTATTTTCAAAGATTTAGAAATATGAATTGTTTATATAAAAAGTAACTATTTTAGATAAAATACATTTATTCCTTCAACAAAGCTTCTTGCTTTTCGGCTTGTCTTTGAGCTCTTCTTTCTCTTAAAGCTCTGTTCTTGATTCTTCTAGCTTCAGCTTCTTCCTTCAAAGCGTTTTCTCTAGCAGCATCAGCCTTAGCTTGGATGATGTGTTCAACTAAAGCTCTCTTGTGCTTGAAAGCATTACCCTTAGCAGATTTGTATAAAGAGTGGTATAAGTGCTTGTCGATCTTACCAGCATCTCTGTATTTAGCCAATAATCTTCTCAAGACTCTTAATCTTCTGATCCAGACAACTTGGGATGGTAATCTGGCTTCCTTGGTACCTTTTCTCTTACCGTAACCAGTGTGTCTACCAGATCTCTTAGATTCCAACATGGCTCTAGTTCTAGATCTAGAGTGGATAGTTTCTGGCTTCTTGATGATAACTTGGTTCTTGATCAATTTTCTGATGGCTTGTCTGGAAGAGGCTTCCTTGATTTCGGAAACAGCGGATGGGTCCATCCAGATTTTTCTCTTACCAACACCAGCGACAGCAGCAGCAAGTCTCTTTTGAGTTCTTAAAGTAGCCCTGTTTTTAAAATTATGTTTTTATTTCATATAAAAAATAAAACTTGTTAGTATAACATTGTGTCCGCTTTATAATCAGTTTTAAATAAAACCATGTTGCTCATCATGAGTACCATTTGACGTGATACGTAGTGGCTATAAAATCCCTTAACAGTCTTAATTTCACATTTCAGCCTATTCGTTCTTCTTTGAGATATAATTAACCACAGCCTGGCTGAGCATCCTTCGCTCTCTTACAAAAAAAAATATTCTCACATGTTTAACATTCAGACTTTCACTTTTCTGTGATCTCAAATATCCACTTCAGTCTATCTCTTCAGTATTCTATCTTATTCTGTTCTCCACTGTAAACCTCTCCAATAACACTTAAAATTTTATATTTGCTCTTTAATATCTCTCAACCCAACAATATATCCTTAATCGTATTTTCACATTTCAAATTCAAACTCTCAATCTGCGCTTTCTGGAATCAATTAAAAACAAGATTTATTACTATCTTATAACGTGTAATCTATCATATACATACATTTTTCCCTATGTTATTTCGGTGGTTTCTTTGTTATCTATTTCAATTTCGCATACAAAATATGCCTACTAATATCTTCTTTCAGCTGCGAGTTAGAGATTAATTTTGTTACCTGTGTAATTATTTTTTGACTGATTCTGGAAATTGGACTACAGCAAAAAGGTTAATTTTTTGTAAATGTGTATTAACTTTTTTTTTTTAAAAAAATTAAAGAGAAAAAAAAAAAATAGGCAGAATTTTTTAAAAAATAAAGTCAGTTCGGATTTACACGCATTTTGATATTTTAAAAAAAATCATAATCACAAAAAAGCTTGTTTAGGAATTCAGTTTTTGTAACAAAAAAAATATCATAGTTCTTGATATTTGGGGAAGTTCTTCAATAACATGAAGTTGCTTTTTTTTTATTTTTTGTTCTTTAACTAGCTTGAATACAGCTTTCTTTTATTACCTATTTGGGATTTTTGTCACTTGAGCAAGAGTTTTAAATTTTAAAAAAAAAATAATTAAAATAATATTCACTTACATTGATCTATAAACAATCAAATACAAGGAAAAGCAAGTATTGAAACGACCTAATCAAACCAATTTATTACCACTTATATAATGGCCAAATCTTTAAGAGCTAAATCCTCAATCAAAGCTAAAAGATTCAGAAGACATAATCTCGAGTACCAATCAGTTGTTGATAAAAGAGCTGAAAGAATCACTGAAAAGGCCATTGAAAACTATATTAAAAACCAGATTAAACTTGCGAGGGAAAACGGAGACGACAAGTCCACTGATGAAGAATTGAAAGCCCAGTTCGCAGTAAAAGCTGCTGAACTCTACAAAAAGAAAGGTGCCAAGAGAGATGCGCAAGGTGATTTGAGTATGGAAGTTGAAAATACTGAAGAAAACAAGGATAACAATGACGATGCTAAGGTCAGTACCTCCGGATGGCGTGATGCTAGACATCTGAATTATAGAAGAGTTAAGAAAGAAAAGTCTAAGAAAAAAAAGGGCTCTTTTTTGAAGTTTTAAACAATCTACAGCAACAATTTATTATTTTACTGGGTATATAAGAATGAGCACTTTAACGTATTAGAAATAGGTTTTTTGGTGAACCACGATCAGCAGTCCGCACAACAAAATTCTTTGACAAGCACGGTGCACTTCTGATTGCATATTTACTTCTGCTTGTATATTTACTTCTGATTGCATATTTTCATATGATTGCATGCTGGGATGCATCCAGAACACGTGGTCAGCTGCAGAAGAGGGCATTGTTATCCCCGATAAATTATAAAAGTTTATATTTTAGGTTGCCTGGTTTTTTCTTTTTTTTTTTCACTGTTTTTCTTCGGCTAAGTTTATTTTAAAATACAGCATGCGCAAACTTTATTTTAAATTGTTCAGTCATAATGTTAATCTTCTTAGCTTTATATTAATTTATCCAGGTTTAATATCAATTTTCTAAGCTTTATTTCATTTAAATTAGTTTAACTTCAGTTACGACATCAAGAATTACTGTGTGGAACCAAACCAAACCAGTTCTGCATTGCCTAAATAGGTATCTTTGGAAGCGCTGCATGAATAAAGTAAATCTGTTACCTATTTGGCTGTGATTCTTATTTAAACAGATGTTTGCAAAAGAAACAAAGAAGACTTCCTTGTTGGGGTCTTCTTGTTCTTTAACAAAAGAACATGTTACAGCTACTTGTTTTTCTTCAAGTCAGTTAGAAATTAATTCGCTGCCGAAACTCCTGGTTAATTCTACAACCTATATGTTGAATAACGAAGCTAGCATTGATAGCAATGAGTCTGCAATTGAATTCAGTGATGATAGTGATGGCGAAGATAGTGAATATATTGAAGGATATAGATATGAACATAAAAACTTGATGAAAATTAACCCAACCCCAGTACCAATCACAAGAAAGGATGGTGAAGCTAGAGCTAGTTTTACAAAACATATCCCTTCAGTGAAGGATAACAGTGATTATTTTGGTACGTCTACTAATTCACGACGTCCATCTGCAGCAGTAACATATTCTTCCATCAGAAGAGCCTCGAACAATGTTTCTATTATGTCAGTATCCCCAGAAACAAATTCCATTCAGATTAGTAAATTTACTAGACGTAAATCTTCTGTTTCGAAGATGCCTTTACTGAAGCCTATAACTGCATTCAAAGTTTTAAACATGGATGCGGAAGAAGAAGAGGAGGGAGATATTACGGATTTAGAATTTGAAAGCGATAGCTTATTTAAACTAGACGGTTCTAATATGGAAGGTTCCTTATTGGAACCGTCTTTAAATCATAGTATTCCTTTAAAAAAGAAAGCTGAAGACTTTCAACCAATTAAGCTTATTGGGGAAGGCACTTATGGAAAGGTTTTATTAGTAAAAGAAAAATCAAATGGTAAAGTCTTTGCAATGAAACAAATGTGCAAAGCAGAAATATTAATAATGTCTGAGGAAGTTGTTGAAAAAGAAAATACGATGAGGTCTCCAAAGATGAAACAAGTGGAGCGAACATTTTCTGAAAGAAACATCTTAAAAGAAATTGAGCATCCAAATATAGTGAAATTGTTTTACAGTTTTCATGACATGAACAGGCTTTATTTGATTTTAGAATTCATTCCAGGAGGTGAACTTTTCTATCATTTGAATAAGATGAGCAAATTCAGTGAAACAGTGGCTAGTTTTTACACATTGGAGATTTCGCTTGCGATAAAGTTCTTGCACGAAAAAGGAATTGTTTATAGAGATTTGAAACCTGAAAATTGTCTTTTGAATGAAAAAGGTCACTTGATTCTGACAGACTTTGGTTTGAGTAAAAGTACAAGTGAAGAAAGAATGTATTCATACTGTGGAACTCCTGAGTACGCAGCGCCAGAACTGCTTTCCAGTCAAAATGAGGGATACAGCAAATCAGTGGATTGGTATAGTGTTGGATGTGTTTTATATGATATGCTTACCTCCAAACCACCCTATGAAGGCAACAATCCAGTTGTTATTTTAAAGAAAATTAACAAGGATCCAAAAAAGTTATGGCCAAGTTTTCCACACTACTTGTCCAGTGACATGAAAGATTTCTTATCAGGTTTATTGAATAGAGATGCTTTAAAAAGGTGGGATGTAGACACATTGTGGGATGAACGATATGCACCAAAGGTGGACAAAACTAAGCAACGGAGAAAAAAAAAGCAGAAATCTGACACTAAAACTACTTACTATAAACAGCATAGCATTTTCAGAACCTTTAATTGGGACAAGCTGTCAAAAGCGGAGTATCAACGAACTTCTTTTGGGCCTATTGTACCCATAATAACAGATATTCATCTGGCAGAGAACTTTGATGAAGATTTTACTAATAGAAATCTTGCAGATGTGATAGGTACTGGCGATGCTTCCAATTTTGGATCTGAAAGTGATACATTGTTTAAAGGGTTCAGCTATGAGGCAGGAAGCAGTTTTTTGGAGAGATATATCATCTAAAGCATAAGTTTTTGTCAAACAAAATAAAAATATTCACTATTCGTTATTAGAAATAAATAATTCTATTCTATCTGTTGCGGAGTTTCTCAATTTAGTCCTCGAGGATGCCAAAATAATTTATTTCTAGATATATTCATCACAAGTAAGCCTTCATAAAGCAAGTCTTGTTGTTAGTATTGGTAATATCATTATTCGTTTTTAAAACTTTAGCAAAGTTGTATGTAATATCCTATATGTTTTAACTCTTTATTTAGTTTAACCTTTGTCAAGTAGCATAGTCAGCTTCTTCAAATATTATTTCACTCTGGCTTCTCATGTTGACCAGTATTTTTCGAGTAACAAGTACTGAAATTGTGTGTCCTAGCAGTTCTAATTTTTTATTGTTCAATTTTACTTTATTTATGAGTGATCTGTGGATAAAAGACTTTTTTAAATACAAGAAAAAGTTATCAATTTTAGGTAGCAGTGGCACAGGTTCATTGAAACAAATAATGTTATTTTGAAACTCTGTAAGCTGTTTATTTGAAAGGTCACTTAGTTCACTGTTATGTTTTTTAAAGAAAATCTTTGTCAAAAGGTCTTTAAACCACAATTGTTCTGCAATAATATAAAGTTTCATATTGAGATCAAATCTACTTGCTCTCCAATTTTTCAAAGCATCGAAGTTTCTTCTTAGGTCTCCAAATAAAAGTCACAAAAAAACTGTTAAATTGCTTGATGCTTTAAAATTTAATCACCTTACTTTTTGGACAGATCAAATCAAGTCTCTCTTCATAGGCATAGCCGCATAGTTTAGTATTCTTCTTCACTGGCGCTTCCAAATAGTTTCTTAGCAGATGTTCTATTACAAAAAGAGCTTTTAAAAAATGATTCCAAAAAGATTTTCAATTTCATAAGTTTTCTTTTGAATGCGCAAATATATAGGGTCTGTTTTCCAGAACAAAGAATACTATTAAAACCATTGGATACAACTATGGTTTTATTTTTTTAAAACAGGAATAAATTTTTGAAAAGCCTGATTTGGTCTTGTAAAAGTTTCAACTGCTGTTGTAAATGCCTTGCATTTCTAAATTACTAGTATTGATTATGAAAATTTCACTGATTGTTTTTATACTAGACGGCAATGGAAGCGGCGCTTTGATAACTATGTTCCCAGGCCAATGTCTAAACCCATAATGCAGATCTAGAAAAATTCTTTGCGAAACAAAGTCTGGCAATATGCTAGATAATAACTGATGACTGTGCTTCTACAACGGAAAAGAACTAGTTCTGTCATTTAAAGGCTACAAACAATTTGTATCTTTTTGTAATAAAAAGCACCAAAGAAAAAAAGTAGCAGGCTGCTTCTAAAACAAATCTGTATATTCACAGCATAACCTTGAAATAAAATCAAAGCTTTACGACTAACTCCGTAGTCCCATATTCTTGTTTGTTAAAATAACCTTTGTATTGTAACAGAATATCCAGCAAGCAATATCTAAGCTAAAGGCAGGAGTAAAAAACACAGGAGGGTCAGCAATAAGATAAAGCGTGACTGAATGTACATAAATAATTTAGCGCTACCATGACCACATAGTTCCTTGATTATCTACTGACTGAGACTAGAACCCCATGTAACAATAGTTTGCAGATAATAATTAGAAGTAAGAAATTATAACAAAAAAAAAAGCAATATATTACAGCGAAATATTAGCTAAGGTTAAACCATGGTATCTAGATATGCAGACCAAACTTGCTCTTTTATTTCTATTTTATCAAATATCAGTAAAATCCGATTAACCCAGATCAGATGCAGCCACTTAGTATGTAACTTTTCTATCTCGTTTTTTACCACACGGAATATATTCAGCAAGAATTGTCCAACACACACAGCTAGTAACCGATTTTTAACAATCAAGCAAAAGGTTCCAGGATTATTAATCAAACTCTGAGTGCTATTCATCTAGTACTTTTATCATTTGGGTCCTGCGGAGTTAACATGAAAATGTTTCTCAAAGCCTGTCTCATAAGAACTTCAAAGTATACCTTTTACTGTATCTGAATGTCGAAAATAGTGTCTTTCTTGTTTTTGCAGCAATATGATGCCATACTAACCTTAAACCTAATCTTTTAAACCCATATCCAGCACCTATTTGTCTTTCCTAGACTGGCTACTAGTTTATGTTATTTTACAATCAACAGTTTTAAAAAATGCCACGTGATGTTATCACGTGCCTTGTATCAACCAAAAAAAAAAATTAAAATCAATCGCATGGCTAACATGAATGAAGACAAACATTCAAATATCCGCAGTCTATCACCTTTGCAAATAAAATTCAGTATTTCAAACAAGTTTCTGTTTACTTTTTGAAAGAAAATAAATTAATAAAACCAGTGCTTAGCTCCATTTATATACGAGCGCTAATATAGTCTGCACTTTTTTAAAATACATTTTCAAAAGGAAACTGTAAAAACACTTCCACTGGGAAATACAGTTTATTGACCGATTCAGCTACCCGCTTGTTTATGACAGTACCAAAAATAGTGAAGCTTAAATTATCGTTAACCAGTGATTAAATATCTATTTAACGTTTACGACAAGTTCAATAACCTTTTTTGAGCAACCACTACTACACTTCACTGCTCTGTGTTGAAGCTCATATTGTGGTACTTAAACTACACTTTTTGCACAAAAAACCACAAAACCATGTCAAAAACTAAGCCAGATGGTGATCATCCAGCTCCAAAAACTAACGAGGGCTTTTTTAAAACACCTCCGCTGCAACAAAATGCTCAGTTTGGATCCCCTCAGCAACAGCTCTACTATTACTATCCACCACCAATTGAACAACAACAATTACAAGTACTGCAGTCAAAACTTTATCAAAGTAATTTAATGTCGCCACATCAGCTTTCTTCAGTCCAAAATTCACAAAACCAACCGGCCTATATGGATAATCACAACCTTAATTCAAATGGTCAGCAAGTATATTATTATCCACAACAGCCAATTGCATATCAGTATCCTTCTAAAGTTTCAATGTATCTGAACCAGAGAGCTAATCACAAACGCTCTCCTTATAAGCAAGATCATCAGCATTCACCACGGAAGCCTAAAAATCAATATGCAGATAGCAGAATGCCCAGTTTATCCAGAAGTCCAACAAAATCCAAAAGAGGTAATTCTACTATTAACAAAAACACTAACGAAATATCAAGAATGGCTCCTTTGACTACAAACACAAATATTAAAAAGAAGTTTATCAAAAGCGAACTACAAAGTTATGGGGACTTTTTAGTCAAACTAGACGTTGATGAAGATGCCAAAAATATGGCAAAGCATGATTTGGTGACGAAAATAAATACTTTGAACTGTTTGCAACCAGGATGTCTAAAACTATTAAAGGAGCCTGTGTACGATGTCCTCTATGTTCTACCAACAAATGAATTTTTCAGAGGAGAATCAAAGAATGAAAAAGACTCTAAAAGAAAAGAAAATTCAAACAAAGATCACGTCTATGACCAATTAACTGGCGATGTAAATATTAAAGATGATCAAAACGACACTGTTTCTGCATTTGATCAGATCACCAAGAGCCTACAACAAAAAACTGATGTTGGTTTAAAAGATATCTTGAGCTTAATGAGCGGCACAAGTATAGATTCTGGAGCAACTGCTATTTCTTCTATTGATTCACCACTGTTAAATGAATTGCCTCCTGCAGCTGACGAGTCTGTAAATTCAGGGAGAATGGTTGTATTGGATGAAAACACTGACTTTTTTGTTTCTTCAAAAGGCTTGAATTATGATGAACCTGAAAAAACTAGTAACAGTTCACCGCAAAAGCGAAAAGAAACCACGACGATGAAAAGAACCTTGAAATCCAGTAACAATTTTTCTGCTGGTTCAGGAGCTCTGTTGAATAAAAATCAACCAAAAACTTTAAATACTCTTGGAGATCTTAGAGATTTGAGCTCTTTACGGTCTACAGGCTCTTCTAACTTCAACAAATTGATTGAAACTTCTCCTAAGAAATTGATGTCTCAGGAAAAAAGTGCATTCTCCCTCAGTCATGGGGATACCAAAAGAACCTCTAGAAAATTGCTATCTAAAAATGATTTCAGTTTTGATTATAAACCACTTGACCACGGATTTGTTGGAGAAGATGGTTCATCTTCATTAGACAATGTCAGTTTGAATGAAGTTGATGATTCTAGCTTTATGCTTTCCACTCAAAGCAAATACAAGCCACTGAACAAAAAGTTGAGAAACTTGCAAAATACCAATATCCAGAATGCATCTGCTATGGATCTAAGTTTTGACGGAAAGGCAATGAACAAATCGGATTTGTTTAAATTGATAGATTCCTTTGAGCTGTAATAGTGTTTGTCTTTATAGTAACTATATGTATATACATGGCTTGATGCTATTATCAAGGGCTTTTTTGTTTTACAAAAATGATAGAAAAGAAAATCAAATAAAAATAAACATATTCAGAGCTTCACTAATGTCTGGTGACGGAAAATCCTGGCTCAATCTTTCTAGCTGTCTTGAACTCCTTTATTATCTCCTTCTTCAAAAACTTATTCACGTGCATGCCGTCTTCTTCTAGCATATTCATCAAAAGACTGTCTTTATAATCATCAACATCTGCTTGTGTCACTTCAGTTTCTTCCATTTCTGTTAACCCAATTTTTTGTCCGACGGTTGGAACAATTCCAATATCTTCTATATATTGCTTCAACTTCTTCTCAATATATTCCGGTTCAACTTCCAATAATTCTACAGTTAACAACTCCTTGTTGTCAAGTATATGGCTGGCAAATGATCTGTTGACTGGAACCAATTGGATTTGGTGCAGCTTACCTGTTTTGATGCCCAAAACATCTTGAATCACATGCTTCTTTTGATGTGGCATATCTATAAGAGATCTTCTTAAAGATATTTTATAGTATAAGGTATGAATGTTTAAATTGTGCAACAAAGCCTTGGTAACGTTCTGCGCTGTAGACATTGTAAATTTTTGTAATAAGAAAAATCCTTCAGATAGGTTTTATGAATATGTTTCTGGTTTGTATTTGAAACTAATTTGGTTCAGTTTAGTTATATGTTAGTTGTTATATTTGTAGCTAATGGATTGTGAAATTTAATTTTTAGAAAATTTTTCACAATTTTTTTTTTTGAAAAAAAAAAAAAAATAAAAAATGAAAACAGCATCTAACGATTCTTAAAAAGTCACGTGCACATCCGATTTTGGTTTAAAACAAAGTAAAAATCAGTATAAACAATGTTAAAACATGTTGTTTTGAACAAAAATCAAACCAACGTGGAGATAAAATCAGAAAAATTATAACAACAAACGTTTTGATAAAGTTTTTGTATTTTATAAACACGTGATACTATTGCTGAAAGAAGTGCTACTCCTGATTAAAGCGAATTTCTCCAAACAACATGTCACTGACTGGAAAATTGTTCAGCAGTACTCTCAAATCTCAGTTAAACGAGCAAGTTTTGGTTATATTAGACCTTAAAAACATCCAAAATTTATTTTTAGACGTCATATATAGCATTTTTGAGAATTATGAGTTAAATGTTAGCATAGTTTTTGGGACTAAAGTGTACACTATCTTGAGTTTGTATGAGCTGTTAAAGGACTTTGCAGCTATGGATAAAAACAAAACAACAGCATCTATACTAAAAACATTGAATTTTGTTAATGAAAATTTTGTGTTTGCAGAAAATCAAAGGATTGATTTTATTTATGACGTGCTAGTTATTACAGACTATGAAATAAATGCTGATGATATTTCACTTGAATATACCCATCTACTGGCTGATATTACTGCTGGTCTTGAAACTAAGAAGAACTCAAAAGCCACTTTTCGTTGCATACTATTTGATGTGCTTATAAGCGAGAATTTACTCTCAGTTTACAGCGACATCTACAGCGCAAATAAATGCTACAGTATTGCTAAGGGCAACTCAGCCGCCACTAGTTTAGCAGCACTTAAAAATACACTCAGAGTTTTATTGAATCACATATCTTTTCCCCACACAGGTATCACACGGGATGTTGAAATGTCATTTATTCAGGATCCTGATTTGAAAATAAGCTGTGATATTCACAGTCTCTCAAAAACAAACTTAAATGTTGCGGGTTACAGCATGAAAACGAAAATGTTTGATAGGGAAGACTTAGAACAGAAAGAAATCGTGACTTCCAAGGTTGCCACAGACATCAAAACCACTCAAGTTGTGCCGGAGGATGAAATCAAAATGTGCTTTGAACTTTACGATGGAAACTTGGCGGTTCAGGAGAAAGTTGCTGCTATTTTTACTCCCCAAATCATATTAGGAAAAAATGAAGATATTTATGAAAATCCTTTTATCTCAGTGGTAGGATTTGTTCCAAGTCTTTCTTTGGAAAAAACTGTTCCATTTGGGCATCTTGGAAAAGCGGTAGAGCTTGTTGCGAGTGATGCTAAATATGAGAACTCCGTCACATTTCTCACTAATTTAACATCCATTTTACTTGAGAAAGGGCTTGCAATTGTGAGTCTAGCGAAATTGAGATGGAATGAGAATGTAAGAAACTATGCCATATTTCCAAAAAAACTCAGCATATATGACGAAAACTTGATAAAGAAAGAATCAGTTAAACTCTTCATAGTGGACATCCCCTTCAAAGATGAAATAAGAATGTATCCAAGAATCAACATAAACTCCGATTACAAAATATCTCAGAGAGAAAATGAGCAGTATAATGATTTAAAAAATAGCTTCAAAAACATTTACTGCAAAGGGTCCCTGAATTTAGGAAACGGAAATTTATCCGACCCAAAATCAAAACTTGATGAAATAATTGCTTTCTGCGGGGTTGATTTGCAAACTAAAAGATACCAGTTGGTGATGAAAGATGCCATTTTAAAAGCCGAAAACATGAATCACGAGTTGTCCGATGATGAAGAGCTTCTGAAACAAGATGTAGAGATTTTGGATCCTACATTGCACTTTGTGAAACATTCAACAAGAATCCTGCTTCAGAATCATGCAGATGATATGCGCGTTTTCAACGATATCAAGGACTCCTACAAAAGGCAGAGCGACTATATACAGCAAAAACATGCTAAAAAAGAAGCTTCTAAAAGATCTCTGCCCGAAGAAAACAACGAGAATCAAGAAGTGTCTGTAGAAGCATCGGCTGCACCCAAAAAACAAAAACACGGGATCAACAGTCCGTGACTGAAGTAACTGGATTTATATATGTATAAAAATCAACCACATGATGATAGTTCTATGGATTGTGGTCTGAACAAAACTACAGTCAGATTGACGTTTGTAGTGGTGCGAAAATGTACTATTTTGGAACATTTCAGTCATTTTAAACAGCCTGGCTGTTAAATATAACGATAATATAACATTTTTTCTTTTCTGAAAGTACTAAGAGGAACAGTGTTAGTCGGCACACATCAGTGAAACACCTATATATTTGTGAATCCTCACACATATTCTTAAAACAGGATACATATTCCTGAAACAGCACACATATTCTTGAAACACATACATCTCATTGAAACAGGATGCATATTTGCGAGAGAATTATGTCCTGACTTTCAGCTCTTGCACTAACTCCGACGCTAGTTTAATTCCAACAGTACGAAATTTTCACCTCCTCTTCTAATCACATAATGAGTGCTACCCCACTAACCACAACGAAACTACAGCAATATACACCCAGCAACTTATATAATTAGCATAGCAAGTTATCATCTTCGCTTTAACCTAACAATAACAGTACAGATTCTCAAAGCACAAGATAACTCTTTTGCACGTGATGCAGCACTACTTGTTTTATTTTATTTTTTTTTTTTTTTTTTTTGAAAGGGATTGATTGGCTAGTTCCAGTTTATAGCCGACAGAAAAATTTGACAGGGAAAACTTTATACGCACAAAGATCTTATTTTTAAGGGAAGCAATGAGGGGAACATTATTTTCAAACAGTATATTAAGAGCGTGTTTAAATGTTGACAATGTTTCTTTCAAAACTTCAAAAACCAAATTAAAATCACCATATATAAAGGTGCGAATAACCACACACAAAATTTATTTTTTTTTGAAAACATCACATAATTTTTCCCAATGGTTGTTATTGTTGCTTCTTTGTTCTTGCCTTTCACGCCTCAATTTGAGATAAATGCTTCACCAGACGAAACCAATGTTCTCATAGATTCTGAAATAGTTAAAGAGGCTTCAATAGTGAATTCTTTGCCTTTGGGAGGAACCCCAAACAGCAGCACTATCCATCCAAGCAAAGTTGGGTCTTTTGACTCAATTAACAGTGGTCTACAAACACCAGAACTTGACGTTCTTGGAAGACCAAAGTCACAAACTATCTCCTACCATGAAGCGGGGCTGACAGAAGATGCAGCTGTGAGTGGAAGTGGAGTCTTTGATCCGCACTTAGTTTCAAAAGATCACGAGCAGCTGTCAAAGGAGGGTGAGTTTAAAAGCAATTCTATTTTAACGCCTGTTGATTTCATCAATGAAAAAGTTCAGCACGGGGATATATTGAATCTGAGACAAAACGACAGTGACTCAAATAGTCATCAGCTTGCACAAGACGCCATAATTGTCAATCCAGAGGAGATTAAATCGCTTAATGGCAACTACGGTGAGTCCAATGAGGATTCAGATGCGTTCATGAATAGTCTAACATCCAATGCTAGCACTTACAACATAAACAACGCCAACCCGGTTTTGCCTAAATCCATAGACAGTGTTGCTTCGCAAGTGAACTACCTGGATCTATCCCAAAGAAAAACTGTTTCACAAAATCTAAGTGCTGCCAGTGCACCTTTGCATCATCATCATCATCACCCCCACCCTCTTGCACAGGGAAGCAACGGCACGGCTTTCTCTAACCTGTTAAAAAACAATGCAGCAAGCTCCGCTAATTTAGAGTCTGACTACAATTCAATTGCCTCATCTATAAACAGCAGTGCAACTAATCTAGACAGGATGTTTTCAAGAAACCAGGAATTGCAAGAGCCACAACCAAGACCACAATCGACACTTCTTTCCAGAACACCAGTTGAAAATCTTGGTGTCAATCAGCAATCCTCTTCTTTACTGAAACAAGTATCCCATCTTTTGGCCGCGCAGCAGCAACAAGCTAAGGCAGGTAGCACAATCATAACACCAAAATCTAGAGAATTGCCAGCTGAAGACAAGCGCGTAGACTCAACAAGAGATTTAAAAGTAGGCTTGTCAAGCACAACGTCAATGAAAAGAATTCACAGAAAATCAAGTGGAGCCTCTCCACAGCCAGTTTTAGAAAAATTATCAAAGTCAAACAGTTTAACCTTGTCTTCAAAGCCAATTTTGGAGATTGATGACCTATTGTCTGCTAATGATGGCACATATACTCCATCTGACTCTGTTTATAAAAGTGCTGCTCACCCGGATGGTACTTTTTCTGATGATGGTGTAGCTTCAGATCATGATTCGAAACGAACAGCCAGAGTAAAAGATGCAAATTTCAACGAGATTCCAAAATTTGGTGGATATTCAAATGCTGAATTCCTCAAACAAACTTTGTTAGGTGGACAGCAAAATATCTTTTCAAAAGCTGATTGGAGCATTGTGCCTTCTCTTAAATGCAACAGTGGGTTAATGAATGCCATAAATACTGCTATTTTTGAAAAGACTTTCAATCAGCCAATTATTTTTTATGGTACTTTAGGTTTGCCAACAGATGCTTTACCAGAGGATGTATTAGATAAGGTGACTGACAAGATGAGAAATGAATACAACTGTGAGAGTGTTATTTCGGATGATATTACTTTTAAAGGAGCTTATAAAAACTTCTGTAAAGAAATTTTATGGCCAACATTTCACTATCAAATTCCAGATAATCCTAAATCCAAAGCATTTGAAGTACATTCATGGAATCACTACCAATTGTTGAATCAACAGTTTGCTGATAAGATTGTTGAAAATTATAACGAAGGAGATACTATATGGATAAATGACTATCATTTATTGTTAGTTCCAGGCATGGTTAGGGAAAAATTGCCAGATGCAAAAATTGGCTTTTCTCTACATATATCATTCCCTTCTTCCGAAGTTTTCAGATGCTTTGCTCAAAGAGACTACATTTTAAAGGGTTTATTAGGGGCAAACAGTCTTGGTTTTCAAACAGAAGAATATGCAAGACACTTTGCGCTAACATGTAACAGATTAATGCAAACAGATGGTGATATAGAAGAAGGTATTAAATTTGCTGGAAGAACTATTCAGATTTGTTGTGTTCCTATAGGAATAGATGCTTTTGAGCTTGAAAAAAAACTAAGAAGCTCAGAAGATTTTGATGTTTTCAAGAATATCATTAAAGACAGATGGGTTCATAATGAATCCAAAAAAATGATTGTTTCTAAGGATCAATTTGATGCTTTGAGAGGCTTAAAAACTAAATTTTTGGCTTATGAAAAATTTTTGAGAGAGAATCCGCTTTATATTTCAAGAGTTTGTTTTGTTCAGGTAGTAACTGGTTCTACCAAAAAAGACAAGTATTTGGAAAAAGAGATTGTAGCATTAGTAGACAGAATCAATAATCTTTCAACTGATATAACACTTCATCAGAACATAGTTTTGTTGACTCAGGATTTAACTGAATTACAATATTATGCATTGTTGAGTGAAGCAGATCTTTTCTGCGTCAATTCTATGAGAGAAGGGATGAATCTATCATGTCACGACTTTATTGTTTGTACATCAGACAAAAACTCACCATTAATGATTTCTGAATTTACAGGCTCTGCAGAATTGTTTAAAGAAGGTTGTTTATTGACTAATCCTTGGGATATTAAAAGATTGAGTGAGATTATTAAGTTCGCTTTAGAAATGAGCCCTGAGGAGAAAAGAAGAAGATGGAAAAAGATGATGAAGAAGATTATCATCAATGACAGTGATAATTGGATCATCTCATCCGTAAAATCCATCAATTCCTCTTGGGAGTTGAATATTCAAAGATCTACCTTGTTTAACTTGAATTATCCCGAATGGAGAAAAGCATATTCAAATTGTGCTAATAAAAACAAACTCTTTGTTTTCAAAATTTCAGAGCCACCTACAGCTGCTATTCTAAAAATGTTGACTGACTTGTGTAATGTTCCAGGAAATGAGGTTTTTGTTTTAAACTCTTTTGACAAAATCACTGTTGAAAGATATTACGCAAGAGTGAATAACTTAAACTTGATTGCAGAAAATGGTGCATTTGTTAGAATCCACAATTGCTGGTACACTTTAATGGGAAATAATCTTTGGAAAAATGAAGTTTTGCCTCTGTTGCAAGACAAGTTGGAAAGATTGCCAGGTAGTTATATCAAGTTTGGTGATTCGATGTTTAGAATACACACGGAGAATGCGGAAGATAGAGACAGAGTTAATGACATTGTTGGAGATTTGATCCTGCATATCAACACGCTTTTTGGGTCAAGAAAGGGAGTACACGCTTATTTCCACAAAGACATTCTTTTTGTTCAGCAATTCGGTTTATCTTTAAGAGCTTTGAAATTTATTTTCAGTTATTACGCCACTGAAGGGTCTTCTAGGTTTGATAGAAACCACGCTTTCAACCAGTCCTCAGGAGAACCATTCTCTAATTCTATCAGCATGTCAAGAGTTACCTCCGCCAACTCTCCTTCTTTGCAGCCAGTTAGATCTCCTATAACGCCTTCCACTCCTTCAAAAGTTCAGTTACAGTTGAAATCTGTTAATAGTTCTTCTAGCTTGTACGATGATATCAGGGAGGAAATCTCATTGGCTGCTAACAGCGATGCTGCCAGTGATATAGGTTCTGATTATTCTAGAAACGGAAGAAATCCTCTGTCAATCAGACCTCATTTGAACACCCTCCAGAGCTTTGAACATTTGAGTTTGATAACAAATGATGGTGATTCATTCAAAAGCGGTGGCAATGATAATTTGAAGGGCGTTAACAAATTCTCGTTTGCAATGATAACAGGTTCGTCCTCACCAACCATCGAGCCGTTGTTTGAATACATCAACAGATTCAATGGTGTCAATATCGCTTATACGTATACATGTGTGTATGGTGATCCTGCTTCAACAAACGCTCAGCACCATGTTAACGGTGTGAATGATTTGATAAAGCTGTTTTCATCCACTAGCACTGCAGAAAATGGGTTAAAAAAGTAGACAAGTTGGGGTGCGCATGTTTGTCATTGTTGAACAAGAATTAGCATAAGTAAGATAATGCTAACAATAAAAGAAAGAAATAAAGAAAACAGCCTGCCTGAATCAGCAGCCACTGTTTTTGTAACTTCAAATAACAATATACTTTATACGTTAGACTTTATACTTTATAATTCATACGTTAGACTTTATAATTCGTACGTTATACTTTATAATTCATACGTTAGACTTTATAATTCGTACGTTAGACTTTATAATTCGTACTCTATACTTTACACTTCATACATTATTAGCTTTTAATTGAAATAATCTCACATTTCTTTTTCATCGTGTCGGACTTAAGGTTTTCAGGACTATGTCTCCAACTTTTCCAAAAAAAAAAAAAAAAAAAAAAAATTTTCTACACATACTTTGGGCCATTCATTATTTAGAATTCTACCTCAAAATAAAGCTACAAAACACCAAGAAAGATAAACATCTGCATCAATAAATTCGCGTCATGGCTAAGAAAAACGTAAAAGGTGGTAAAAAGGGTAGAAGAGGTAAAAACGAAAACGACGGTCAAAAAAGAGAGTTGATCTACAAGGATGAGGGTCAGGAATATGCTCAAATCACAAAGATGTTAGGAAACAGTAGAGTTCAGGCCACTTGTTTCGATGGCGTCGTCAGAATCGCTCATATCAGAGGTAACTTGAGAAAGAAGGCTTGGATGACTCAGGGTGACATTATTTTGGTTTCCTTGAGAGACTTCCAGGACGAACAGTGTGACGTTCTTCATAAATATAACTTAGACGAAGCCAGAACCTTGAAACAGCAGGGAGAGTTGCCAGAAAACGCCAAGATTTACGAAACCGACAACTTTGGTTTCGAAGACGACGAAGAAGTCAACTTCGAGTTCGGTGCTGAAGATGAGGAAGATGAGGAAGAGGATGACGAAGAACTAGATATTGATGATATCTAGAGACTTTGCTTAGTGTTCATTAATGTGTTCAGTACATATAGATATATAATTGTTTTCTGATATTTGCTGTTAAACATGTCGACAGCGAATATTTCTTTATTTCTGTCTTGTTTCTATCCCAGTATCAAGTGTGTTGTAGCGCAAATTGCGTTGAATTTCAGTGCGGCTACTGAACAATTTTGTCTGAAATTTGAGATGGGAGTTATTTTTGTTGTTTCTTTATCTCCGACAGGGTTGGTCACGTTTTTTTATTTTTGTTTTTTTTACTTTTTTTATTTTAATTTTTTTAATTCTGAATTACCGAAGATAACAGTGATGAGCAAACTGTTTCAATCCATCAAGAAACATAAAATAAAACAACCCAAAAGACTTGATTAGTATTTTATTTGATACTTGAAGCATTCATTTGATTTTTAAACAAAAAAGGCTCCTTCAGCAAGTTTCTGTTTTTTTACTTTCACTTTTTTGCTCTTGTTCTTTCACTTTTCTGCCCTTGTTCTTTCTGTTTAAAGGATACTGTTATTTTGATGCCACCTCTTCCTATTCCCTTAGCTCTAGATAAGCTGCTAAACAAATATCCAACCAAAAATCAGCTATTTGAATACCTCGACAGTCAGGTTCTTCTTTTTCCGCGAGAATGTTACTCTGTGCCTGACTGTAGAAGTGAAGATGTTACTGTGGTGGAGCATAAAGTGAATCTGAAGCTGATGAGTTACAACATGCTGTCTCAAAATTTGACAAAATCATCCATGTTTCCACAAGCAGGGAAGCTTACCGGCTGGAAATACAGAAATCAATATCTTGTCTACGAACTTTTGGTGAGAGATGCAGATGTTTATTGTCTCCAAGAGTTAGATTCGGCATATCTTCAAGAATGGGAGAGATTTTTCAAAAACATAATGGGATTCAACTGTAAGTTTGTAAAGTATGGAGCCAAGAACCATGGGTGTCTTATTGCTTATTCGATGAGCAAATTTGAAGCTGAAAATGAATTTTTTTCCGCCATAAGTTTTGATGATGAGATTGTGAATACTGAGGATCCAGAAATCTACAACGGAGCAAAACTAACCAGAACAAGCAACATTGGTATGCTGATGGTGCTCAACTATAAGCCTATGTATTTGGAGTCCTTGGGGTATGTTTCAACATACAAGAAGGGAATAATTATAGGTACAGCACACTTATTCTGGCATCCCTTTGGCACATTCGAAAGAACCAGGCAAAACTATATTTTACTGAAAAAACTGCATATGCTGAAACAGAGCTACGTTGAAAAGGATTACAAGGCATTCTTTCTCGGCGATTTCAATGCTCAGCCTTACCTGGCTCCATATGAGGCAATGACCATGTCCAAACCGGTTGAATTTGCGAAAAACAAGGAATCGTTTTTTTACTTGAATGGATCTATGGAATATGACTTCCAAAACGAAAAAAGCCCTTTCAGCAAGGATCCCACAACCACAGAATGCTACTATATTCCTGAGAATATTATGATTGCTAAATCTCTGGAGGACTGTTTTAACAACCTTCCAATCAGATGCATCAGTATGTACGGGCACAGCTATTCGAAAGTGGATAAGATTAACTCTGTTCCGAAAAACCATATGGAACCATCAGTTTCTAACTCCTGTGGTGGATTCACCGGGCTGCTTGACTACATCTTCATGGTGGTTGATGAGCCAGACTTGAATGTTTCTGTTGAACAGAAGTATAAGAATCTCTATGAATCGCATGGAGTTGATATTAAAAGGCTCTTGCAGGTGCCTACTCTGAAATCTTTGGGCTCAAACAACGAAATTCTGTTCCCCCATGTCAGCGGAAGCGACCACTTCTCGCTTTTCTGTGAGCTTGATATCTATTTATAGTAGTTACATATGTTTTTCTGAACATGAAAATATGCTTCAAAACTGGTTTTCTAAACATGAAAATATAAGTTGAAACTCGCACCATTCTAAACAAAAAAAGTTATGATTCAAAACAAGTTTTCTAATAAAATTTTGATTCGAAACTCGCATTGTTCTAAACATGAAAATATTATCTGATACTCGCATTATTCTAAGCATACAAATATTAAATAAAACTTGTGCTCCAAACTTCCAAGGTATTTTTTAAACTCGCATTGTTCTAAACATGAAAATATTATCTGAAACTTGTGCTCCAAACTGCCAAGGTACTTTTTAAACTCTCACTTTTAAGCTGCAACGGCATTTCTAGAATCATGTTCATGGCTTCTCCTGAGCTGAAATATTAATCCTGAGTTGTTCTATAAAATTACAAATTGTCCAGTCCCTGGGTCCACTTGTAGCTTCCCAGAATGATTATAAACATGCAGTATGAGCATGAAACTGTAAGAGCAAAATAAAATGCACCTCTCGAAAACTTCATATTGTTTAGTTCGTTCATGAAAGTCGACATTGTAGACAAAGAAGCGGTAAATCCCTCCATCAACGAGTATGCAACCAATCTTTTAGTGTGTTCTGAATGGTATTTTTGTTGGATAATCAAAAGAATGGATACACAAGTGCTTGCAAGGAAGTTAGTTAAAAATGTTCCCAATGGAAACTGAAGTTTTTGGAAAGCGCTCTTTCCATTCAGTTTAGACAAGTAGAATCTTCCATATGTGCCAAAGATTGCAAATAATGAGGACAAACACCAATAAGAGTCAAACCTATCCCTGTAAACGACGGACAAAACAAGCATTATTATGGTCAGCGGGATGCTTAACATTGAGAGCGTAAGTTTAATAGGTTTTCCAATGTTTTTGGTGTTGACATTGAATGTTTCCTGTAAAAGAACAGCTATGTTGATACCTAGTTTTAACCCGCCCAGAGATACGCTAAGTTCAACTATGTTTCCGACAATAAATTCACTCACTGAGTAACCTCTATTGGGATACTTATGGGACTTCATTACCGTATAAATAAATAGCTCCCATATAAAAGTGCTGAAACTAGAAAATGTTCCACAATAGCCAGTAGTGAGGCATGTTTGCAGGTTGGAATCCTCAAATTTTAATATCTGAAGCATGCCCATAAAAACACAGGCCGTAAAATTTGCATATAAAATGGTTCCATTGGAAACATATGAGTCAGAATACAATGCATTCAGTTTCAGGAGAGAGAGCCTGGAGATATTTCCTATTATGGAAGTTGCAACAAAAGGTATATGGAAATCAAATATCGAGGACTGAATATGCTTCATTTGAAAGCTGTGTATATGCACAACGAGTTGCTTGGCGGAGTAACTGCTAGTCATTTTATGTCTGAAAACTTGTAAGGTATGCTTCATGTTTATAAACATGCAGCTTGCTCATCGCCGCTGAATAAGAATTGCAAACTGGAAGTCACGTGCAAAATTTAAATGTGAGTCACGTGGTTTAACTCCGATGGAGCCTCTGACAAGCTATATACATGCGCAGGAGCATGTAGGGCGCAAATATATTCAAATTTTAAAACCAAACTTTAAACGTTTGCTTAATTAAAACTCTATTGTGTTGTTTTTAACCAAAATTTAGCGCTTTTAACTAGGTTTTAAATAGCTTTTTTTCACAGTGAACGCAAATAATATGGTAGCGTTTGCCGTTTGGCACAACCGCTCGCCTCGGACTTAACAAGAATACAACTACTACCCAGGCAAGTGCATTTTGCAGCACTATATGTATAAAACTATCATCTTTCTATCGTAATCAGAGCAATATTATGAACATTAATGCAATATTCTAGCAAGAATTCATATGTTTCGGGTTAAGATTCTGACTCTGGTAGCGGTGAATCTTCCGTCAAAATATATGTTATATTTAGTTCTAACATTCAATACTGCACAAGGATTCTACTCTGCAAAGTACATAAAAGTGCTCACTTTCTAAGCAAAAAAAACAACTAGTGCAGTAAAAATTCACTGCATTTACACTCCGTCCGTTATTTCTTCAAGAAATACTCTATTTCTGCGTTTTCATCTCACTACCTTATCGGCTCCCAATCATAATGCTTCTTCTCCTTTAGGCAACGCGTTTAAACATATTCACGCTGGCCACTGTTTGTGGTCACATGATGAGGCCCGACACATTTCCGATCGTTTATTCTTCTTTTCCTAGATTACTGTTTTAGATTCTTTTCTGGTTTTTGGCAGCAGTAGCCAAGGTTTGTGGTGCGGCTGAGGAGGTTTTCTTATTCTGAGCGAAAACAAATTGGGAAAAGTTTAAATTAAAACAGGTGACAGTGCAAAACTTACCAGGACAAATAACAACCACGAGAAAGAAATAACAACCAACAGAAACAAATACCGACAAAAACGAATAATAACCGCAATAAACTAATAACACCAACTATAAACGAATACCAACCAACAGAAACAAATACCAGCACCCCTATCCCAAATGCCTCATAAAACAAATGCAAACAGACTGCTGCTGGTGGATGCACACTGCCACCTGTCGCTTAATCCCGAGGAGCTCGATGCGCAGCAAAACATTGAGCCAATATTTGGAAAATTCTCCCAAAACGACAGTTTAATTCTCAACGTCATGACAACCACCCACAAGGACGATCAGATCTTGAGCAGAAACACCTTTTTTGGCAAAAATGCACCAAAAAATGTCAAAATAGGCGTCGGAATTCACCCATGGTACTGCCACAGGTACACACTTGATGGGAGCGTGACAAAGATGGAACACTACACCAGTGTTCTGGAGCTAGGTGCACAAGAAAAGAAAGGAAATGACTTGTTTCCAGAAGGTAACAAGTTAAATGGTGTTTCTGAGGATAGTATGGAATGTAACTGTTTAAATGGTGAAAATAGCGAAACAAAAAGTTCAAATTGTGATAATAAAGAGCAAAATGCTGAAAACAGTGATCTAAAACGCTTGCTTGCCGAACACCTGGACCAGCTTCCAGACCCTGTTGATGTGAGTGCTTACTACAGCGACGCTGTGCTGTCAAGGTATGATTTCGTTGGAGAAGTTGGGCTGGATTTCACAGCAAACATCATAGAACTGTGCAACCTGTTTCATGTCACAACCGTCAAAGTTAAACAAGAACACCAGCTGGCGATTTTGAGGTTTTTCATTGACAGTGCTGTCAAACACTCATTCTTTCTCTCTATCCACTCAGTAAACGCAAAACTAGCTACACATAATGTGCTGCAGGAATACGACAGTGTGCTAACCAAAACACTAACTGTTGTCATCCACTCCTACACAGGAACTGCTGAGCAGTTTAACCAGCAGTATCTGAGATTCAAAAACATAGAAACATACATCTCGCTTTCTGGCTACATCAACCTTAAGGAACCGTTGTCAAAGAAAATGACAAAATTGATCCAGCAAGTAGACCCCAGCAGAATGTTGCTGGAGACGGATGTGCCTTTGAACAGAGACTTTAATTTTGAAAAGGACCTGCTCCAGTCGCTAACGAAGATCGCAGAACTTAAAAACATGAACTACATAGAACTAAATAACCATTTGAATAAAAACTACGCAAGTCTCAAAACTCAAGCTTGAATTAAATAACCAGTTGGTGAAAACTATGCAAAGCTCAAAACTCAAGCTTGAATTTTTTGCTGTCGTACCGCACCTTATATATGAACTGTGAGATGGCTTCTGTTTCTTTGACCTGGTAGCTGTCTTTGAAGTGCGTCTCCACCTCCCTTACCAGCTCCTCTCTCGACGTTCTGTTGCCTTTTATGATTGTGTTGTCTAGATTCTCCTTAAGCTGGAGCATCTTGGACTTTTCTTTCTCCTTCTGAGTTTGGTATTTTGTTTGATTGTTTGCGGCAAGTGAGTTCTGCTGCTCAATCTCCTCTGGTGTGCTTTCCTTTTCTTCCTTTGGGCTTATGCATTTTGGCTCAAACGTGCTTTTGTTGTTCTTCCTAAAGGACACTGTTTTCGAGCCCAGCTCTGTCTGCAAAAGGTACCCATTCAGGGAGTAGTTATCCCTCAGATTGTTCAGTTTGAATCTGTCCTTGTAGAGGCGCAAAAACTTATCGTCAAATTCACTAAAATTAACCACACATCTGTTGTCCCGTTTCGTTCCTAAGCCTGTTTTGCTGCCCTCATGGTACTTTTTCCAGACCCTCTGGTAGGAGCTGTTGTCGTGAACATGGCGCTTAACCACTGCCATGTAGTACGCATTCATCTCTTTGGTCAGGTCGTGGTTCTGCTGGCCACTGGTCCCGTCACCTGCGTTGGAGTTTTCTCCGCTGTTTTGCTGTGTTTCTGCCATATTAATTCACTGTTTTTTAATGTTTTTTACTGCTTTTTTAATGTTTTCAATGGTTTCCACTGTATTACACTGCTTTTTTAATGTTTTTTCTACTGATTTTTAATGTTTTTCACTGCTTTTTTACTGTGTTTTTAATGTTTTTTACTTGTTTTCACTAGTTTCTCCAACTTTCTACTGTTTTTACTCTGCTCGCTACTGCTGTTACTTTACTTGTGCCGTTTTCTCTTTTTACTTCAGCTTATTCTTTCGTATTTTCAAAGTATCCTTCGTTTTGAGACTTCCTCTTTCTTCTGATCAACTTCCTTTGCCTTGTACTGCTTTGGCTGTGATTTTGCTTTTTTTTGGTTTTCTTGGTTTTTTATTTTGTTTAGGGACTGTTTCAGAATTTCTTTAATTTTTTTTTTTTTTTTTTTAAAAAATCAAATATCTTTTTATATTTTAACTCGGTAGCGGTGCCTTGTAAAAGTAAATAAAATTGAGCAGAGAAAAAGAAAAAACGTTTTGAAAAATCACATGCTGATTAATTATTTCAGTAGCACATCAGGCAATACTAAAGCAAAGAAACCAGCATCAGCGTGCATTTCTGGCTGTGATTTTTTAATCAATAAATCACGTTATATATGGCAGCTTTAAAGGACAGTTTTCCTGCAGCTGATCATGTGCACATAAAAAAGCTCCAGGAATATGTTCTCATGAACAGTAGTACTGTGGATGAATGCTACTATAACAGTCTAATAACCTATATTGATAATATTTTAGTGAACGGTGCACTTGAAAATGTTTATATTAATGTTTACAACAAAAATATATTTCTCAACATTGTCTACAACGACACCATTTTGAGAAAAATCAAGTACAGCAGCAAATCAGGTAAGGGAAGTATTCACTATGTTTTTCTTGATAAATTGATATATGTGATAGTGAAGGCTTATTTGATAAACATTAAAGACTACAGCTACAGGTTTATTTGCATGAGAATGATTTATCTGCTGTTTTTGAACAAAGAAAATGATCATAAAACACCTCTTATGAAGAGTGAGACTCTCGATTTACTGGTTCAAAAACATGATATTTTAGTAGACATTATAGTTGCTAGCATTTCCGATACCTATAAAGATATTTCAAAAATGTGTGTTGATATTGCCAGCAGCAACAAAAAATTATTTCCATTATTCTTCACCCTGGATTCTATTCTAGAGGACGACACCAAGGATTCAGAAACAAAAATTAAGTACATAAGCTGTCTTGACATTAGCTATGATGTGAAAAGGCAAAAGCAAAATGAATTTACCCAAGCTCTTTATAGCTGGATTAAAAATCCTGAAAATTTATATGGAGAAACTAAATCTTGGCTTGCTACTAATAACACTCTATCCTTGCTCAATCAATTTGTCACAGCCTACGATGAGGATGAGTTGTGGTTGCTACTAACAAGCATTATAAACAAAATATTGCCGTTTATTTCAGGTGATCCAAACTCAGATATTAATAACGAGTTCAAAATTACACTTTCATTCAAGATTTACAAAAATGTAATTGATATCATGGTAAATATGACATCTTTGCATTTGAAATTTGATTATATTCACACACTGCTACTGAAACTAAGCAATAGTGCATGTATTCACATAACGGTTCCTGTTTATAGAGATCTTTTGAAAAATTTGGGATCTCTAAAACTTGAAGAGCTGATTGACTCTTTAAATTCGCAGGAGTACACTCATTTTGGTAGAAGATTTGGTGCCATTCCGTTCATGTATCAACACTTGTATGCTGCTGCTAACAAATACTCTTCAGTACAATATACTGATAACTCTTTATCGGCAATGTCCTTTGAAATAAAATTAGCTGTTTTGCCTTACCTAAATATTGTAGATGAGTTAAACTTGGTTTTTAATTTTAAAGGTAAAGAAGATTATGTTGTTGACACATATATTGTCAGATTTCTTACCGGTTTAGTGGCATATATTATAAGCAAATTGAAAAAGAAAAATTACAAGCATTATAAAGATTCTATTAATTTGCTGGTGGCATGGATTAATGAGAAAAAAGTTAGAAACGAGAAGCTGCTGTTGAGCATATTGACGCAGCTTGTTAAATATAAATCTTACTTGAGTAAGCTGAGTATTGATTGGGAGTTTCTGTCCCAAAACAAAAACTGGTTGATAAGAAAGGCTGCAGCTGAGTTATTTTACGCATGTAATTCCAGAGGGTTTGCACTAGATAAATTTATTGATGAAATTTCCCTAAATAAGGATGCAAATCAACTGCAATTTTATGTGTTTGTTTTAAATGAGCATACAGCGAAATACGAAGTTGCTTTGGAAGATGCTGTTTCTTTATCAACCTTTTTTGAAGCTATTTTGTTTAAAAACGACTGTTTTTTTTTACATTTACAAGTTTTTAAAAACATAAATGAGTCCAAATCACTCAAATCTTTACCAAATATTAAACAATTGGTTATAAAATATAGCCAACAAGTCATAGATTTAAGTGGCACTTCAAACGGAGTTACCGAGCTTATCGTCCGAGAAGTACTAAAGCTCATGAAAGGAGATTGGATTATGGATGTTTTGAATAGTCCTTACTACGAGTTAGCCTTGGATTATATTATTGAATCTAAAAACAAAAATCTTTATGTTCCAGGTAATGATTTGGTTAAATTATATGAAGCTGAAAAGTATGATTTTATTAAGTTGAAAATTTTGAAAATTTTGGAATTTACTTTAGATTTCACTGATTTCAAAAATTTAACTGAAACTACAAAGAATCATGATTTAAAACTGGAATTCGAAATATTTGAAATGGAAAACTTTTGGGATTATTACAATAGCGAAGATGCACCAATGAGAGTGATAGCTCTGAAGAAGGCAATTTTTTCTAGCTCTAAGCTAAAACAATACCAGTTTGAAAATGACCGCGATGAACTAGTAGCTGAACTTTACACAACTTTAAATCTTCCTAAACTTAATGAAACTGTTTTCAGTTTTTCTGTTGATGATATTCAAAGGGAATTAACTGAACTTTTCAATATTATAGTTAGTGAACTCTGTAATAATGATAGAAACAATGAAGATACAGATGCAATCTTTGAAAAAGATGATTTTCATAATATCTCCACTTTATGGTGGTACATCTATCTTTTGACAAAAAGAGCAACTTTGAATATAAATCCTGAGTTGAAAACTCTTAAAACTAATGACTCTGATTTTGATGTAAGAATTTTAATGCTTCACAAAATCACAGGTTATAAAGATGCAGGAGGTTTTTATGCTAAATGCATGGCTTATTTATGAAAGTATAAAGCTATTAATATTGTTCAATAGCAGCCTGCTTGTGTTCACATTTGTGTCAATGGTGTTGCAAATTGAATTATAAAGCTGCCTTAGTTTTATTTTATCCCAATCTTTTTTGTTAAAAGCTGCTTCCTGTTTGTATTTTGCTAGATATATCAAAGCGATACCTATGTTTAATTCAAACTTTTCGCTAGAAAACAATATCTTTTTACTTGGCAATTTGGCTAGTGGATTCAACACATCGGCATCAATTTTATTCAAATTTGAAGCAAACAATCTTATGCCTTTTTTATTGTCTGTCATGTTTGGCAATAAAATAGACCCTTTTGGGAAGATGACATTTTCTGTCATCCCAAAACATATTATTTTATCAAAAGCTGTCAAATCCATTCTGCATAGCATATCATTGGTGCATAAAAAAACATTGGGGTGGATCATAAAACAATCTAATCGATCGCTCAGCTCCCCACTCACAACATTCAAAGTCTCTATGTAATGCCACAAACTGTTTAAGCTTTCTTTTTCAGGTTTCATCAACTCGTCTTCAATTTTTTTTACATTTTTATTAAAGGTTTCAGGATCTAATTTTAAAGACCACAGTTCATGATCATCACCAGCACCCTGGTAATAATTGAAGCTAAAATTGTACTTATTGTGTCCTTTGTTAGGGTGATACTTAAGCATTCCATTATGCCTTGAAATATGTCCAAATTCGCTTACAGAACAAAGAATAACATTATATGTCTCTACAGGACAACCAGAAAAAGATGTTTCAGCACCATCAAATTCATCTATAACTGAGCCGGGATACATCCAACTCGGTTTCAAATTTACAATCCCATTCTGAGAGTTCCTTTTAAATCCTAACTTTTTCAATTTATCATTTAGTTCAGGATGATATTTTTTACTAAGTTTATAGAAATCTATTACTTTGCTTAAAATAGCTTCATATTCGTCCTTTACCACTTCCAGTTCCATAGGTAAAACTAATAAAAATTTAGATAAATCCATGAACTTCACCATATCTAATGTATCATCATCTCTTAAAAAATAAGACTCATTTATTATAATACTTAAAACGCAGCACCAAATTGGTATAGTTTTGCTTAATGAATCAGGGATTTGCCTATATTTGCTGCTGTCAACTATGATCAAACCTCTATTTTGCAACAAACTAGGTAAAATATTCAAATTTAATCTCCTATAGTTAAAGTTCCATTGATTTGAATGACCATCTGTGCTCTTAAAATAGCAACTGATGTCATTGGTTCCACAATACCATTTCCCACACCTTTCATTTGGAATTACTTTATATTTTTGAGAAAGTAATGCAAGACTATTTTCTAGATAAAACCTATCATGTATGATCGAAAGCAACCTATTCCTCAATTGAGTTTTATCAACTTCAGACATTTAATTTAGTTTATTTAGCGTTTAGAGTGTCTAAAATTATATTTACACGCATTCGCTCTGAAATATAAAGCTACTTGGTTTGTTCAGTCTCTTTTAATAGCTGAGAGAATAGATCATCATATACATTAAAAACTAACAATCACGTGACCTTAGAACAATATAGTAAAAATATAAAAAAATCTCCCGGGGGTGAGTCGAACACCCGATCCCAAGATAACTTGTTAAAATTACAGTCTTGTGCTTTAAACCAACTAAGCTACCAGGAGTTTTAAAATTTCTTGAGTTTGTGTTGTAGGGGAAGTTGATATGATTTATGATTATGGTGTTGAACGCTGTCGGTAGTATACATTAGTTATATACAT
>JAFNJT010000046.1:0-73877 GCA_019649525.1 Hanseniaspora lindneri
GGAACAAAGTAGCCACTGACGTGCATAATATAATTTGTAAGTGGAATAAAAGGAGAAGACCCGTTCTGCAAAGTTACCCCTGTTTGATAATCCCAAATTTCTGAAGCTGCGGTTCTAGCATCAAGTTTAGTGTTTTCAGTCAATAAACCATCTCTTTTTTTGAAAAAGGAACTGTCGTAAAGACCATTGGTAAGAAGAACATTTGTTGCCACAGTTGCTGGATCGGATAGGGAGTGTCCATCATTTTCAGTTATGATGGTTGAATTAGAGGTGGCATAAGTTTCAACATAAGTTTTCAGTTCAGCAACGGTTGCATCACCAGCAAGATAATCATTCCAAGGATAGTAATAGATGCTTCCAACAAGCCCGTCAACTGTTAGCTTTGTAGCGTCAACTTGTGTACAAGCAAAGCTTTCTGGAGCACTTGTAGATAAACTGAAAAGAGCAGCAAAGACCACTGCTTGTGCAAAGAAAACCTTTATCATTAAACAAATAAAATAGTGGGTTTGACTACCATTTTTTTATAAATTATTACTTGCAGAAAATACTGCAGAGTATGATATTATTCTGAAAAAATTATATTGGATTTATTTTGATGTTGTATTATTGCTTATATAGTTACAAGAGGATGTGGGGCAGAAAATAAATATAGAAAAACAACTTAAAAATCAAAAACAAATTTTAAAAAACTTAAATTAAAAAGCAAAACCAAATTTTTGAAAAAAGTGAAATTAAAAAATTTTAACATATCTAGAATGTTTTTTTGTTATTTGTAAAGTTATAAATTGCTGCATCAAGAATAAAGACATGCATCCTTTGGTAGTTTTGCCAAGATTTTTTTTCCCTGGGTTTAATCTTTTTTTTTTGTTTTTTTTTTTTTTCAACAAAGAATGTCTTGGAGAATCTAAACGCTGAAACTCATTACGGAAAACATAACTCGTAAATACAGTCTCTCCTCTTTCAAGATGAAAATAAAAAAAAAACAAGAATTTTTTACTAGAGTTGCTCAATAATTTTTTTAAAGCCACATTTTTAGATATTTTTGATATATGTGTGTAATTTTTCACTACCATCTTGGTTCTACTTTTAATTAATGAGATAAAGAAGGATTTATTTTTTTCAACTATCCGTGTTTTTTTTTCACCCCAGGAAGTGTTAAGGCGTTTTCAACCTGGTACTTGCAATAGACCTGCAGTACCAAGTAATTATTTTTTTTTAGATAGTAATAACAAATAAGAAGATTCGTGAAGCTAAGATTAATAAAAAAAATAAACAACAAACAAAATAGTTCAACATCAGCAAATAAAATATAATTAAACATCAGCTGATAAAATAATCAAACAACAACAAATAAAATAATTAAACAACAACTCATAAAATAATTAAACAACAACTCATAAAATAATCAAACAACAACAAACAAAATAATCAAACAACAACAAACAAAATAATCAAACAACAACAAACAAAATATGAGGCGTTAATTTAGGTACCCCCACACAAGCAAATTGCAACCGCTATCGCCGATGTCGCTTCTGTCACATGACTTCAAGGGAAAAAAAAGTTGTTTAAGTCCGCGAAAATAGTTCTAAGAAATTTAAAAAGCAATTTAGAACATGGAACTAATTGCTAAAGTGAACAAAATAGATGCATCAATCACCAAATTCATCCCATCGGGTTAATAGTTTATCAAGCGGTTTGATTATTATTATTTTTTCAGCAAGAGTTTAGCTTTTAATTTACATTGCACTCATGTTGAAGCATGGTGATATTCTGAATAACAAGTTTTCAGGATCTGTTGGAAGAAGTTTAGTTGCTAAGAATCCATTCTTGTTTGCAAACCAGTTCTACAGTCAGCATGCTTCAAATCTGAACCATTCGCTAGAGAAAAGGGTGTCTGAATGGCAAAAGAAGTCATTACTTGACATGGATAAAGACAATATCCTGAAGAACTATTTTGAATTGCTTCAGGAGAACAACACTGACAAAAATCTAGTAGACTTCAAAAAAAAGAAAGACAAAAAGATACATGGATCTAAAAATAATAAACTGAGCTATAAGGATTACACTAAACAGTTTTCTGAGAGGCTGAGAGATGTTAACGAACTTCATCAAGAGTCTAGAAATAACTATTCAATGAATATTACCCATGTATCTAGCAATTGGATAAATGATTATTTAAATGGGAAAAGACTGAAAAAAAACGATGCAAATGCTATGAATTTTGGGCTTCAGAATTATATTGATAATGAGGTATTTTGTGAGCATGCCTACAACAAACACGGAAAGCTAGCGATAGACTGGAAGAAGTTGGATATGAATGCATTAGAAGTTGGTGATTGTATTGTTCTTAATGTATCTGATTCTTCGAACGTTTTAGATAAATTTAAAATTGGGATTGTTTTAAAATTGCCTTATTTTTCTGACTCTGACATTATAATGTATTGTTCAGATGGAGATTTGTATTATTTGAATCCCAAGAGCATAATATTGAAGCTTGGTAAAATTCTGAAGATTGATGAAAAAAACGTTTCTTTTCTTTTCAAGAACTTCTACGAAACCTGTAATTCACAGCCAATGAATAGCCTTAATCAGGAGTTCCTGAGTACCTGTAATTTAGATATCATGCCAAAAGAATTTCAAAGGATATTTAATGTCATCTATACCAACCTTAAAACTGATATAGTCGAAAATTATCAGAAGATAGGATACTTTATGAATAAACTCGACTCTGAAGAGCTTCAAGACATTGAATCATTATACTTGAATTTTATCAGAAAAATTGAAGCTGGTAATAAAAAACATACTCACAGAAAAGAACATTTTGATGCCAGTGTTATTATTAGTATTCTTTTGCAACTTATTGAAAGAAATAACAAACTTTTCACCAACGGTAGAGGAGTTCCAATAAACTTCAAACCGAAATCTTCAACAACTAAATTAGCTGAAAGTAGCACGCCAATATCTGATTATGTTATTAATGGGGACAATGACATTTCCAGCAAGTTGAGGATGGTTGAAAAACTTATGAAGACAATGTTATGGCCAACAACCATTGGGAAACGTAATATGGATGTATTGTGTGATAGAGAGTACGTTACGAACGGAGGTTCTGTGGACTTTGCTAAAAATCCATTCTATCAAATACCATTTAACAACCACCCAAAACAATTTAATTTATCTGAAAAAGATGTTGAGAGTCTTGATACACCTCCTTTGAAACGCCTTAAATTTGATCATCCAGTATACTGTATTGATTCTTCCGATACTGTGGAAGTCGATGATGGTGTCAGTATAGAGCATTTATCTAACAACACATTCAGGATTCATTGTCATATTGCAAGTTTGGGAAGATTTTTTTTGGGAATGGAAAATAATAAGATCAAACAAGCTATATTTGAAGATGCTTTGAAGGCATCGACATCTGTCTATTTGCCAAATTGTCGTGATTTTATGCTTAAAGAACAGAGTTTAGTAAATTATTATAGTATTAATAGTAAAAGGTCAAATAATAAAACTCTTTCTTTTAGTGTTGTTTTTAAAAGAAAAAAGAATTCGTGGCAGATGCAGAAAGGCACATTTGCTATTACTGAATATGATACTTTGCCCAAAGTAAAAAATTTAACATATGAAGATGTTGCTAAAGAGATTGGCAAAAAATCTGATTTAAACCTCCTTTATGAATTAAGCAACCAACTAAATAAAAAAAGAAATAAGGAGTCAGACAGAAATAGCAGCGCTTTTGGACCAAAAATTAAGTTTACAGTTGACAACATTAATCAGCATATTGAACGAGAATCTGAGCAGTCTTTTACCAAGAGTCAAATACTGGTAAGTGAGTTAATGCTTTTGTTCAATCACTTAGTGGCTGAGTATTCAATACAAAACAATATTCCTTTTATCTACAGAGTGAATGACCTTCCGTTAGAGCAGAAGATTTCTTCTTCAGCCGAAGTTACAATTAATAAAAGCAAGCTGGGCGCAGTCAACCCTGTAAATCCTTTGCTAATTAGTCATCCTGCATCTGAGTACTCCATTCATCCTAGAGCTCATTATGCTACAGGTTTACCTCACTATACTCATATTACTTCACCGTTGAGAAGAATTGTAGATTGTTTAAATCACATTCAACTTTTGAAGCATATAAGGAAAATTGAGACGGAGAATCCAAAGACAGTTAAGAAAAAACTAAGCTTGTACTTGAACAAGTATATTAATTCGACAATGAAATTAGCAAAAACAATTAGCAACAAAACTAACTGGTACTATGAACTTCAGTATTTAAAGCAAAAAAATAACTTATCTGATTTGCTGAAGAAAGGTGGCCTAGTTACTGAGTCTCCTATTGGCATTTCTAATGTCCAGGCTATATCTCCTAGTATAACTGATGATTCCATCAGTTCTCAAGATCTACCCTCTGATGATATTGAAATTAGACGATCAATCAGTGTTATCAATGTAGATAGTGCAGATGAGAAAACAGTGAAGAAGCCAGCTGATGATGTTATCATTGGTAATCACAGAAACTTATATGTACTCCTCGAAAACGGAGTAGTTGCTAAACTTCATTTGTCTAAGCCTCAACAGCAAATCCGTGTTGGTGATCATGTGAAGGATTTGAAGCTAGAAAGACTAGACGCTATAGCTGGTGATTTCTTAGTTTCCTTGTAAATAGTATATATGATGTCTTAACTGAAACCCATGCGTTTTGTAAATCATGAACAGAATACAAAAATTTAATTTCAGAGCACGCTTTATAAAATTAAAAGTAACAAAACATTTTAGAAAACCAAAAGTAACGCTGCATTTAAGAAAATTTCAAATTGAGAGTACATCTTTAAAAATAGATTCATGACACATTTTTGCTCCCGTGATCACCTTCGTAAAGTTAGCACGGAAAATAAAAAAACCTTCTCCCAAATCCAAAACCAACAGATCAATTGAAACTCTAAAGTCCAGTCATATCAATATATGTTTACAATAAAGAGTGTGTTAGAAAGTTTTATGTGCTGCAACTATTGTAGGGTCCAGGATTTTATCCCGTTTTTATTGAAAATAAAAAAGACGTCACATGACATATAGCACCAGAATTTTAATCATTCAGTACCAATGCTACACGACAGTGCCTGCAATTTAATTTAGAATTTTCTTAAAACAAAACATCTATAATTTAATTTCTTTACCTGAATCAAAAGTACGCCAAACTTATGATTTGTTCCAGAAATTCCTCTTGCCGTAATAAATTTCTATCTTTGTTCACAGTAATATGCTGAGCTATTTCCAAACACGCAATAAAATACTGCTGCTTATAGTATTTAAATTTTTCATCAATGCCGCAATTTTAAATGAATCTAGCAGGTAATAAATTTAAACTTAAGACTACCACTCTATTATCGATGCCACATTGCTTAAAATCACTCAAGTGGACGGTCAACTGAACAGTAGATGTGCAGTTGTCACATGACTAGTTTACGTGTTTTTAAATGTTGCTGATCATGTGACCAAAAAATTACGCGTCAACTTTTTCATAAAATCGAATTCTAAATTCTCAAAATACATTTTTCGTGTTACAGTAAGTTCAAAACTAATATTAAAGCATCAACCCACACCACCAAATAAACAACCCTAAGTCAATAAATAAAAAAGAAAATGATTAGACAGGGAGTCAAGAGAAAGCAGCCAACAAATTCCTCTTTTTCCGGTTTAGGAAATACTAATATACCCCATTCTGATACAGAAAATAGCAGCAACTACCCCAAGACACTTATCGTTAACAGTGCCAGTGACGATCCAAACTTTCCGTTGCTGAAGCAGTATACACTTGAAAATGGAAGTGGATTAAAGCACGTGAGAAACTTTTTGACCATGTATACAATGCCGCCTATCCACCACTCTGAAATTACACTTCAAGAGTTTGAAACTTTTGGTATTTACAGATTGAAACTTCTAATGGATTTAAACTATTACCACAAAACTTTGAACTTGAGCATCAAAGAAATCTTAGAAGCGGGCCATTTTAAGCAGTTTATGACAAAATACATGAAAGACACTGCTAACAACTTGAAAAAAAGCATCATAAAGGACTATTACGGTCACTATATTTTGAGGTTGTGTTTTCTGAAAGACAACGAGAATATGGATTTGTTTTGCTCCTTGGAAGTTTTGCTGCTGAAACTGAAATTTGCCTCTCTAACAGACAAGGGCGACAAAATCAGATTTTTAAAAGAAAACACTTCTATATTGAACATTAAAGATGATTTGAGTGAGGATGAAGGTCTGATAACTTTTTCCGAAATTGAAAACGAAGTCCTAAAAGATAAAATGCAGGGATTCTATAACAACAACAGCAATTCTTTGGAGCCTGACACACCTGTTTTAAAGCTGAAATTTACAAAGCTCATTGATATGCTGCCAGGAAGAATGGTTTTGCTTCACAAGGGCTATGTTTATTTGCCTGAGTACTTGCAGTTCAATTATCTAGCAAACCTTTATAGCAAGAATCTGAAACAAGAACTATTGAAAATTGCCAAGTACAAGCTAAACAATTTATCGGTCAATGAGTCTGACAGATTGCTTCCGATCATAAACCATTTGAATAACAATGGATCTGTTCTTAACAACTACAATAGAAAAGAGTTTTCCAGAGGAAATAATGGCCATGAACTGTTAAGCGATGAGATTTATCTTCCAGAAACGTATGAAAATTACCCGTTATGTATGCAAAATTTGCTGAACGGATTGAGACAGGACTCCCATTTGAAGTATAATGGCAGACAGCAACTTTCTTTGTTTTTGAAAGAATGTGGCTTGAATATAGAAGAAGCTTTAAAGTTTTGGCAAAAATCTTTTCAACAAAAGTACGGTTTGGAAGAGTTCAATAAAAACTATAGATACAACTTCAGACATAACTATGGTTTGGAAGGTTCGAGAATAAACTTTAAGTCATGGGACTGTAGCACCATATTGAATAAAGAGCCACCATCATCTGGAATGTATCATGGTTGTCCGTTCAGAGATTGGAACAAAACAAGACTGTCAGCTCATTTAGCCAAAAGCAAGAACTATTATACTAAAGAAGAGCTAACCAAGTTTGAAATAAACACTATTCTGGACTTGAAAGACAAGCAGGACTACATGATGTCGTGCACAAGATACTTTGAGTTTACTAAGGACACGTTGCCGCATAATGAACTGATAACGCATCCTAATCTGTACTACCAAAGATCCAGAGAAGTGGGTGAGCGAAAGAAAGAGGCTGCGGGGGAAAAGAAGGAGTGATGTGGTGAAGATGAGGAGAGGGATTGATGTTTTTTGGCGTAGAGGTGAATTTTTATGTGTTCTAAAATGGCAATAATGTGGACGGTGTTCCAGTAGAGAAATAAATATAAAGGATCTCTGGATCGCAAATAAGTTTCAAGAATCCCTGTAACATAAATAAGTTTCAAGCTGGAGCATAATTAAGTTTCAAGAATTCCAGGAACATCATTAAGTCTCAAGAATTACAGGGACATAAATACGTTTCAAGAATCTCTCTAACATAGATACGTTTCAAGAATATCTGGAGCACATAAGTTTAACGCAGGAACACAAATAATTGTAAAAGTTTCCGAAAATTTAAGCACTGGGTAAATGTAGATAATTGGGTAAAAGTTAAATACTGGATAAATGTAGATAATTGGGTAAATTTAAATACTGGGTAAATTTAAATACTGGGTAAATTTAAATACTGGGTAAATTTAAGTACTGGCAGGCTACTCTGTTCTTTCTTACTAACAATCACCTGCGGTATGAACCCTAACACGCACAATTTAAAATCATATATCAATAACATGTAGCTGTACAAACAATGTGCTTTTACAACGCTTCACGCAGCAGTAGCCGCTGGAAATATATAAACATATTTAAAAGCCGCAGCTGTATCTGCCAACTTACAAGTCAGCTACAAATCAGCTACACACCTTATTTCTTCTTGTTGGCTGGCTTGGCCTTGTAGCTCTTGATGTAGAAAGAGATGAACAAAAACAAGTAGGAAGTCAAAATCAAGTACCCATAAGCAGCAGCATCTTGGGTACCATAACATGTACCCTTGTTTGGCAAGATGTTGTTGAAGTACTTGTGGGCGTAGAAAGTGTAGGTAGCAAAGTAGACAAACACCAAATCAATAACGAATTGAATGATTTGGAATCTCGTGACCCAGGCTTTCCACCAAACTCTGATACCACTGGCTGAAAGGAAGTAGTACCAGTACATCACAACATGAACCCACAAGTTCAAAGTGATTGGGACCCACTCAACTGAGGTTCTACCCATTAATTGGGAGTAACACAACAAAGCAGTGGCACCGTGGTGGTAAACATGCAAGAAAATCAACTTCTTTTGCTTCATAACCAAAAAGACAGTGTCAAATAATTCCAAGTACTTGGTCAAGTAGTTTAGGTAGTACAAAGTAACCAAGTTTGGTGCAAAGGCCTGTGGAGAACAGATAGCATAGAATAATCCGTGGTTGTAAACCAATGGAATAACTTGTTCAGCAATCAAAAGCAAAAGAATCAAGGATCCTGATGTCAAAATCAAGTTGTGCAATTGGAAAAGTCTGTTCAACTTGAATGGCTTAGCATTGACGCTTTTCAATAAAAACTGACCACCAAAGATCACAAAGTAGTACACAATTATGACTCCAATGGCGTGGTAGCCATTGGCCATAAAGGTTTCATTGTAGACAAATTGGAAGTTGTCAGCTTTGTAGCCAGTGATTTTGTGAAAAACAAAATCAAATAATGGCCATAAATGCAATCCAAATGGTCTGTCAATAGATGGCTTCTGCACTGAAACTAAGCTAGCCAAAGACTTACTGTTTTCAGTAAACAAGGTTTGAAGATTCTCCATGATGCGTTTAACGGTAATAAAAAATCAGTTCCGGTTTTGGCAATTTAATTAAGTGCTTAAAAACTTTAAATTATGAAGATTACTAGAGTTAATAATTTTAATAATGTTAATAGTGTTTTTATTAATTTGATGATTGTGACGATATATGAGCTTTCATGATGAAATAATGTGTCGTGAATGTTTACTACAAATTAGCTGAATTTTTTTTTACACCGTGGAGAAAAAAATAGGCAGGCAAAATTTTCACATACCCAAACGGGAAAAGTTTTTAGAACGAAAAATTTTTCCTAGGAAGGGAAATTAATAAAAAGTGAGGTAAAAGGTGAGGTGGGTTGTTGGCGCTACCATGTGAATTTTTCCGTCACGCTGCAGGAAACTGTTGTTTTTTTTCAGCAAGACTGCACCGATTTGGGGTTGTTTCACTGGCAATGGCTTAAGTAGAAACCCAATACACGGTTGCCTGCCCAGGACCTTCTTTTTCAAAGCGTGTGTGCTGTTTTGTGCAGTCGTTTCACCCTGATGAAACGCGTCGGAGATACGTCACGTGCAGTTAATGTCATGTGACCGTGGTCTTAACCCCGACGCTGTTTACCCTGCAGCCTGCTTCTCCCCCGCACCAATATATCGTTAAAGGTTGTACTTTTAGGTTGCAGTTAGATTGCTAGGTTGAAGATTATATTGGTAGACTTCGGATATATAAACAACTTCCAGATAATGTTAACTTTCAGATAACACTAACTTTCGAATAATATTAACTTTCAGATAACATTAACTTTCAGATAACATTAACTTTCAGATATTATTACGTTTCATGTATATTATTCAGCTTCATTTATAGTATTAACTTTCAGTTATAATATTATGTTTCATTTATACTGTTAGGTTGCAGTTATACGGTACAGTCTTACCATTAAGTCATACAAGTAAGTTTCATTTATATAGCGCAGACACAATTAAGTATTAGGTTTCTTTGAATTTGATGCTGGCAATGACATCGTAGCCTCTGTCGTCCTCGTACGCATACAATATCTCGTCGTCATTGCTGATCGAATTAGTGTCCTCTCTGTTCACACTGATAGTAGGGTTCTGGTTGTTTGAATTAACCTCAGTGTTGTGGTTTTTGTTTGGTTTCAAAAGTCTTATCTTAACAGCAATAATCGATCTGATCAGCTCCCCAGTTTCAACATATCTGATCTCAATAAAATTGGAGTTAAAACCCAAAACATATGGGTAATACAGACAGAATGCAAGAGGGATTCCCTCCCAGTAGATTATATTAGAGTCCTTCTTTCTCCAACCCTGAGAATTAACAAAGAATGACAATTCCTGATAGTTCAGCAAGAAATTGTTGCCTATTCTGTAAATGTCTATAGGTTTCAAAAAGCCATTATTACTGTTGCTCGATGTACTAACAGCACTAGCACTGCTGCCCACAACAGAACCATTTCCAGCACCGTTTCCACCATGGCCATAATCTCCGCTACCACTATCTCCCAGCATACTTCCAAAGCTCAATCCTGTGTTGGTATAGCTGGAAGTTGAAATGGAACCATTATCCAATACAATTGTTGTTGTTCCATACCCATTGTTGTGCATTTGTTTTATAGCAAACTCTAAAGATGTGTCAGCTGGATCTAGCAATGGTTCATGAGCATTCTGTGTAACTGATACAATCTGGAAACCTTTCTTGCATCCCACACATAAGTTGTTTTTCAAAAACGACACTGAAATAGGATCACTGTCAAAGGAAACAGAAGTGATCTTCAATTTTGATTGCTTTCTCTTGTTGTCACTTGATGAGCCATTAGATTGTAAGTAACTGTTGGCTTCCTGTATGGATTTGACGAGATTAGGCAATTCAAAGAACTTAATCATGGCACCAGATGTTTGAGTTGTTACGACTAAATCCTTGTTTGCACATTTTCCAACTTTAAAGAAAGAAACGTGGGTCAGGAGCTCAACGCAGTACTTTTTCAAAAACTGGAATGGGTTAGGTTGTCCAATAATATCATTTAAAATCATCAGTTTAACCCAATACAGTCTTTTATCAATCAAGATTAGTAATATCTGCAGTTCTTCTAAAACAGCAATCTGCTGGATTTTGTTGTTGCTGTTATTCAAATTGGATACTAGCTTTAGCGGTGGAGATAATACACACTGCTTTTCTCGACTAGCGGATGGTTTCTCGATCAAACTGCACATGGAAAGACCCTGTGTTGTTAGAACCAAATTCTTTTTTCCGTTATCAAAAGGCTCCAAAGAAACTATCCTGTTGTTGTAATCAAACACCTTGTCACTGATTTTGTAAAGTGTGAAAATATCATAATTTTGAATGAGTCTCTGCTGTTCCTGTTTGATTTTCTCTAGCAAAGTAGTTATAGCTGCTATCTGGGCTCCATATAATGTAATTTGATATCTCTGTTTAGCTCCATAATACAAAAACGTGATAGCATTGGAATTAACAGAGGTGTTTAACAAAGACATTTTTTTAGTTGCCTGTACCACATTTGACACTGATGACGATGTTGCTGACATGTCCTTTAAAGAAGAGATAGATGAAGAATTTCTTTTATGTGTGTTTCCAAGAGTAGTACTAGATTCACCACCACCAAACGAAGCTGAAGATACTGATCTCTTTTTCAAAGCACCATCGTCATCCTCGTGATGCTGCTGAATGTTGTTTGACAAGCCTGAATTGTAATTGAAAATCTCGTTTCTGTTGCTGGTATTTTTAATGGCATTCAGCTGATGAAGTTCCACTGCATCCAGCACTGTTCCAGAACAGCCAAGCTTTGACCCAATGTATTTTCTCAAGGATTCATTCATTTCTTCCCCAGATATCACAAATAGCAAGGGCAATGGAATAGGCCTTTGAAAAACTTTGTGCTGATTCCATTTGTTGACAGCTTTGGATTTTAAAAACAAAAGAACATTGTCAAGTAGGTAAAACTGAATGTCACCGATGCTATTCATGGTTAGATTTTGAGTGGCATTTGAAGCAGCGACAGAGAGGCCAGTCAAATTCGAACTAGAAAGTTGATTCGAAAGCTGGCCTGAATTTGAAATAGTGTTGATTTCCTTTCTAAACAAAGTTCCTTCATGACGTATCCGTCTCTTTTCATCGTTCAGTCCCAAATTGACAAATTCGTTTTTGAAAAGAATCTTTTGCTTCAGCAAAATAACATCGTGTCTGTCTTGTGCTGCCCCTGACGCTTTGTCAATTCTTTTCATCAGTTGATTCAGCTGCTCTAAACATTTTTCCAGATAATCAAATTCTTTTGGTTGTTTTTCTTGATCGGTATTTTTCAAGATTTCTCTAACTAAAAGAACATAACGACCAGGTCTACTGACACCTTGTGACAAAAAGGAGTCAATTCCATGTCTCAGTTTACTGTTCATCAGATCTTCATCGAACCTGGAGAAATACGGGTTGACTTGTCTTTGAGTCTCCATCAAATATTTTGCATATGGTCTGGAAGCAATGTAAAACACAAATGGTTCAAAAAATGGGATCCATTTCAAAAGAATATCGCCTACACCTGAAATAATAAAGTTCTGGGGGTGCATTCGATCATTCAAACTGTCTAAAAACCGTTTATTCACAGAATAAATATCGTTAACATGTGCAAATACATGTTTGATAAAGTTTTTCCGGATATCATGAGGAATGATGTTTGTCTCAGCAAGTGTCTTTATAATCGAATCTCGAACTGTCTCCAGAGACTTCACAAAATTCTTTTCCGTCACATATACTTCAAAGATAGCTTCTTGTCTTTTGATTTCTTTAGGTGGCATTTTCTCAAGTATCTCATCAGGCACCGAAAAGGACCACAGCGTCTTTTCATCACTTGAAGCAGAATTTAGGTAAGTTTGATTTATATTTTGGATTATGAGGTTTCCACCAGGTTGGCTGCTGGCATGGGCTAAAGTAGGAGTTGGAAGAGCACTGTTGAAATTCATTGACGGTTTGCTTGATAGGGGTGTTGCTGCAGCGCTGCTTGACTTTCTTCTTTCCGTGTTGAATGTGGTTGTGCTGTTGGTGAAGGATCTGCTGGTTAGATTTGACATGCTCTTGTTTTTATTCAACTTTCGCATGCTAGTTTGTTTTTTCAATGAACGGTTCTTTGGGCAAGACAGGGAATAGCATGGCCTTTCTTTGGTGCAAGTAGAAGAATAGCATTTACTCAGAATTACAAATACCCCGTTTACATCCTTTAGTCTAGCTTGGTCAATGCAGTAAAGCTCAGTATTGTTGTCCCTCAGTTTTTGTTTGTTTAGACAATCTTTTATGAACCCTTGCTGCTGCAAAGATCTTCCATAAAGCGTGGCTAGCAGTCTGTCGTTATTTTTCAGAATCTTGCATAAAACGTCAACACAGTGTGAACCAAAAAAAGAATTGTGAATCAGTAAATCAGTCTGTTTCGGATGGTAGTTGCTTGTTGGCTGGATCAACTTATTTAATCTAAGAGCCACTCTGGATAAAAGCTGTGGATTGTTCACATATAGTTTTTTGGTGGACATGCTGTGTGCTGATGAGGGAGTTCCTGGTAGCTGCTGGCTGATGTTTGAAGACACTGAAGAGACTCTGGAGTTTGTGGATAACACTTTCTGGTGGTGTTTGTTTCTTATCGGAGTATTCAAAGAACCAGTGCTGTTGCCAAACGTATTTGCAAGTTGTGTATCAACAGATATTTTTGCCTTACCGCTACTATTTGGCAGTGGAGGTGTGTTTTCTATATTCGCTCTTGTAGGAGCTGAAAATATTAGTTTATCCTCGTGCTGAGGAAACACTGTTTCATCCTGTGAAATATTGATGCTCTCCTCAGTCACTGTTGGGGAATAGCTGTCAAAATCATCCAAATACTCTGCATCGAGTTTTGGTTTGCTGATTTTGGCGCCGATCATATTGATATTTGCATCCTCCTCCTTCAATTTTGCAACTGTTTCTTGTAGAAAACCAGCATTATCTGATATAATGTCATAGAGAGATAAGCTTTCATGTCGTGGTAAAAGATGTTTGTTGGTGGAGTTCACAGCAATGGATTTTCGTTCAACATCAAAGATATCTTTAAACAGGACCTGTCTAGGACTTGTGTTACTATGTTCACTGTTATTCATGCTGATTCTTTGTCGCTAAATTCAATGCTTCAACCTTCGGCGAAAGAGTACAAGAAACTATTTATAGCGCAGCAAGAAAATATGTAATGAAATCTCAGATGAAAAACACAACCAATTGCAGTCTTTTTAAAACAAATCACACACTCTTGTATATGGCTACGGTGGCTTTCATTAGTGATTCTGCTTCATAAATTAGGTTTGCTAAAAAAAGAAACCTGTATAAATATATTTTGGGGAGGAGAAAAAATATTTAAAAAAAAAAAAAAGAAAATTGATCGGATATAAGTTGATAAGTTTATGGTAGGATTTAAAAAAAAAAAAAAGTAAAATTGTCACGTGATCTGGACAGGAACATAATTACCATTGTTGCAAGAAAGAAACCAGGAGAATGAGAACGGGGGTATTGAGAAAATATTCACATTGGGCGTGTATTATTAGGGCTGTGTTGGCTTTGAGAGGGATGGAACATGGTTGCGCGGAAAAACAACACGTGGTTGCTTTGAATGCAAAGAAAACATGTTCGCGGGTAATGCCTATGTCCGACGGAGTTAATTATGACGTAGGGAAAAAAAGGTTATTTGGAGGAAAACGGTAAGATGCTTAACTCCGATGTGAAGGCACGTGACACGCGGGGAACGCAGCAGGATAGAGCAGTGATGAGAATAGACCTCAATTGGGTTGAAGTTTCACTCTCTGGGAGTTGAGATCGTCTTTGAGCAGCTTTCAAAATTGTTTAAGCACAGTGTTCGTTCAGTTAATGGGTTATTTATAAATTTTACGTCAAAGCACTTACCCGCACATATTTCGGAGATAAGCCCACTTGAGATCATCTTAGTTTTGACAATAACCTAATTTATCCCTTCCCAGCTTACTCCTACTTGCTGGTAAGTTCAAACAGCAGGTTTCTGACATGCGACATGCAACGCAGCGGCACAGATTTCTGCTGTTGCAAAGCCTAAACCTGGCATACAGTTGTTATGTCCGATGACGATTTAGGCACGTGACCTGTTTCTACAAAAACCCTCATCAACGCCAAAATATCTTCAAAATATCTTCAAAAACAACAACAACTGAAAACCACACAAGAAATGTCACTAGTGAAGTTCTGCGAGATCTCGGGCAGGGAGCAGCTTATCAGGAGTGATTCTGACGAAAAAAACGGTTTTTCCTACGCCGACATACTAAGAAAAACTGACAATTTGCCGCATGATTACCTACAGAATAGCAACTTTTTACAACATAATATAACGCTGTACTCCCACGACAACACTTTCCCTTTTGGGTACATGCTGAAGTCAACCCACAGAAAGATAATGTCACATGATCTGATGAAAGATGCGTTTGAGGAACTGTTTTTACCGCTTGTTATTTGCAACGAAACAGGTCAAATGTCGTTAACATTAAAGGCACGTGCTGATTGTTCCCAGTCGTATAATGCACTGTTTGATAAATTTGCTTTTGCTGCACGAGACAGCAAACTTTTTGAATGCACTAAGGGCTGGAGAAACGAAAAATACACAGTACACACACGTGACAAAAAACCATACTTTATGTTGGAGAGAGCAATGGTTACAATATTTGGTATTCTGACATTTGGAATACATATTAATGGGTATTTCTATGACGAAAACGGTAAGCTGAGAATGTGGATTCCAAGAAGATCGGCTACAAAGGCCACGTGGCCACTGAAGTTGGACAATGTTGTCGCAGGCGGTCTTGGAAACGGAGATAGTGTAGATAAAACAGTGTGGAAGGAATTAAAAGAGGAAGCAAATCTGGAACGTGACGCGGTTGAAAGAAGCATCAAAATGGTGGGTTGTCTGTCTTATTTTTATTTTGCAGGAGATTTACTAAAGTGTAAGTTTGAGGATGAGGATGATGTTGTTTCATCGGAGCTAGAATTCATCTATGATCTGGAGTTTCCTGAGAATATCACGCCCAGAATAAACGATTCTGAGGTGCATGAATTCAAGCACTACAGTTTGCAGGAGCTGGTTGATCTTTTGAAAAGCAGCGATTTCAAACCCAATTGTTCTTTGGTTGTGGTTGATTTCCTGGTGAGACACGGGTATATCACGCCGTTAAATGAGCCAAACTACTCTGATCTGCTGGTGATGATGCACCGGAAACTGCCATTCACGACTCTGTAAGCGTTTACCCTATGGGTTATTATTGTTGAATGAATTTCCCACTTTTAAATATTATTTTATTGAGCTTAAATTTTTGAATCTTTAACATCTGACATACGGTTTAGTCAATGGCTGTCTTTGTTACTTTTATTTTCTTGCTTAACTATCGTTTGTTATTCCTTTTAATACCATTGTTCTTTCTTTCAATATCACTTTCTTGCATAAATACCATTGTTACTGGTTTTAATACTATCTGTTATTCCTTTTAATATCAATTTCTTGCATAAATAACCTGGCTAGGGTAACCAGCCAACCAATTAAAACACATACATGCTCAGCTCCAAAGATATATCACTGTCAGGGCCAACTTTAAGCTCTCAATAGCCAGCGTAACTGTGTTCTCAATCACAGTATCGCCCTGTTCCTCTTTTCTTTTCGCTTTTCGCAAACAACTTCTCAGCAATGCATATATACTTTTTCTACTTCTACTTCTACTTCTTCTTTTTCTACTTCTACTGCTACTTCTTCTACTTCTACTTCTTCTACTTCGTGTACTGCAGCCTGATGTCAAACCACTCTCTTGCCTTGGACTCTTCAACACTCAGGGTTTCCAGACCGTATGTCAACGCTCTCCAGTAGTTGAAGAAGTAAACCAAACCAACAATAATCACCACAGACAGCAGGTGCAGCTTTATGTTATCAACACTGTCGTTCTTTTCATTCTTCTCATTCTTCTCTTCTGCTTCTTCCTTTGGAGCAAACGTGATGTACGATCCCACCTCAATAAATTGTGCTGTGAAAACACACAGTATCAGATGTGCTGGCAGGTAATGGTGCAAGAACTTTTGTCTGTTCATCAAAAAGAACGGCAAATAGTGGCACAGCCATCCCAAAAATAGCCATAGTAAGCTTCCATACAGTGAATCTTGAACTGTGTCAGCAAGTAATTTAAATCCTCTTCTCTCGCATACTAAATCTAAAATAACCAGAGCAACGTATATCAAAACAAATGCTACTTGCAGCCACCAACCAATCAGATTACCAATAAAGAATATTTGTCTTCTGCTGGCGTCATTATTCCAGTAAGAAACACCAGATAAACTCAGCGGCCATGCTTCAGGGTTGGAAGCAAATGGATGTTCTGAGCTCAATGCGTTGTTGGATGCAAACATTTTAGACTGCAGTTCCAGGTACTTTTTGAAGAAAGAAAGAGTTGGTTTTTCGTGGTTTTCAGTACCAGATTGGTCTCTTTCAAGGGACAAATCCTTGATGGTTTCGATTGTCCATACTTGGTTGGTTGTCTCGTGAAGCTTTTTATTTCCATTCACTTCGTAGTGGTTCCAGGCCCAATCTGGTAATAGTGTTTGTGATTGAGAATACAGCGCTACTTGGGTTTTGACATGGATGATCTTGAACTTGCTGTACTTAGTTTTCATCTGTGGAATGGCTGGGTCAACTGGTTTACCAGAAACAAATTCAAGCTTAAAGAGAGTGAATTCGTAATTTTCATCGTTTAAAGCATCCAAAGGAATAGTTGTGACTTCCTCGTTTGTAGGAAATAGTGGTGAAGCAACATCGTGAGATTTCAATAAAGTGTTACTCTTAATATGCTTCAACTGAACTACAGAGTTGATTGTAACAAGATGCTTATCAGTGAGCCCCTCCATAGTAGGCAAAATCTGCCACCAGGAGTTGTCATCACTGTAGTCGTTCTCAGTACATGTGACTTGCTGGCCCTGAGAAGATATTCTGCCGTCTGGGTACTGCAAAGGATATCTTAAATCCTCATTGGAGTAAAGTAGACAGTTCATATCCGACAATTTGAAGTTCACAACATCAAAGTAGTTCAATCCTCTGGCCTGTTTCAAAACTGGTGATTCTTCAAGCGTTCTTTGGAACTCTGGAGACATAAAATCATCGCCAGGACCTGATTTATAAAGAATCTGGAAGTGAAGGTAAAACCAGAATAGATAGTAGATAAATGGGCATACTATCAATGCTTGCACTCTCAATAAAAAGTGTTTCAGTAAAGTTTTGTCGGAGATTCTGGCATTCTTGTCCAACAACTGCCATAAATTGAAGGCAACTGCGATTCCAACCATTAAAAATGTTAGCAAACCTACATACTTTGAGGAGATCACAAAGGATAGAAATAATCCCGTCAAATTCAACCAAAGGTACCAAGAGAAAGTGAAATTCTTGCTTATGTTAATCTGCAGCTTGTAGAACTTGACAAAGGCGTAAATACTTGCCACAATCCAGAAGTTCAGCTGTGCATCCAAAAGAATCAGTCTTGATTCAATGACATGTGAATTATCAAATACTACAAACATAGCTCCCAAAAAGCACGTGATCGGTTTCATCTTCAGTTCTTTCAAAATCTTGAATATCAGTGAACAAATACCAACACCTAAAACACAGTTGAAAAGTCTGTATAACAAAAATGGTACCCCCTCAGGATACTCCAGGCCAATATCATCAAACTTGAACTCTCCGCTGTAGTTCACGAGGCTTCCAAGCAAAGAAATACATATTTTAGCCATTGGTGGATGGAGATCAAAATAGTACTGGTTTTCCAGGTAGTGTGACGCGAATTTCCCAAAATGGACCTCGTCAAAGATAACCTGGGACGGTTTGTTGATATAGATGGCTCTGGTCAATACAGCGAGTAAAACAACGATGTAGTGGTAGACTGTGTACATGATTTCTGAGGAGCGCGTGACTGACTTGAAGAGCAATGATTTCGTGCCCAGGTAGTCATAATTTGGGTTGTAATCCTTATCTTTTGACTCCACTTCGGAGATATTCGCTTTAGTAGTGATGCTAGCCATTCTAAAGCGCAATTTGTATATACAAAATACCCTTTTTGGATGGTTTTCTGGAGACTTTGCTGGTGATGATGAATATTTCAGATGCACTTATTTGAGCAGAAAGTTGGTATGCTGTTACAAAAAAATGAAAAAAATAAAAAAAAAAAAATTATAAATAAATAAAAAGACGTTATGTCCGACGCGAGCCCAGCTGACGCGTAAAAATAACGGGACAATATGCTGCAAGAAAGGCGGCGTGTTTTTGGCTGTGTGGCTGAGTGGGCTGTTTTTGAGCGTGAATGAGCGCCAGGCGGGTGGCGGAGAAGGCTGTGACATTTAACGTGTGAACAGAGAGCCAGTGCAGCGGGTTTTTTGCTCAGGTCACGTGATCCCTTCTAAAATGGTAAATTTTACAAATCACGTGATCTCTTCCAAAGATGGTAAATTTTTCACAAATCACGTGACTATGTCAAAAAAAAAAATCGCGTTTCCCATGTTTCAGAATATTCTTTCCAAAAACTTTCACAGCAAATTCACGTCAAAAACTCCTGAAAACCTTATCAAAAACTCCTGAAAACCCAAAAAAACACCTCGATTTACCCATAAATCACTCACTTATATCTACACCTGAGTATGCTGTTTGCAAGAAAACCTTCCTTATCACTTAAAACAGTCTGGTCACATTTTCCTGCGCTGAGATGCTACAACACGAGATTCAGCAAGTACCAAGCCAAAACACCATCTTCTTCTGCAGCTGCTGTTCCAGAGATCACTGGGGACGATTTAATTGACGATTTTCAGGGCGAGAAGTCGATATACGCGACAAAACAGCTCAAAGATGCTGTCAACACGATGGTTTTGCGCCAAAGTAAGACTAGTGACAGTACTGTAGGCAGAGAAAACGAAACTGACTGGACCACTTCTTTCAAGGGCCTTTCTGTTGAGCCGTTTTCTGAAAAAGCGTGCAAAATTCTTCAGGAACCCATCTCAAAATCAGATATCGAGATAAAACCTGATGGAATACTGTACCTTCCTGAAATCAAATACAGACGTATACTGAACAAAGCGTTTGGGCCTGGCGCCTGGGGGCTTGTTCCACGGTCAGAAGCTGTGGTAATCAACGGCAACATTGTCACCCGAGACTATGCACTGCTTGTTTTGGGAAGACTGGTTTCGCTGTGTTCTGGAGAGCAAACTTTCTTCGGAGATGACCAGATTATCACTTCCCTGGAGGGATGCAAAAGTAACGCACTGATGAGATGCTGCAAGGATCTGGGGATTGCGTCTGAACTGTGGGACCCGATTTTCATCGCAGAGTTCAAAAACAAGTGGTGCAAAGCCCAGATAGTTGAGCACATCAAAACCAAAGCAAAAAAACGTGTGTGGATGAAAAACACGGATACAACCGCGCCGTACCCGTTCAAGCTGTGCAAGTAGGTTGCAGTGGTGTGGTAGATGCCCTGATGTGGTTTCTTTGCAAGGAGTGTTACTTTGTTTGGTGCAGGAGTGTTGTGAGTATTGGTTGTGGGAATGTTGTATGGATTGAATGCAGCGGTCACGTGGTGTAAAATGGTTGATCACGTGCCATGTACCGGTGGATCACGTGCGCTGCTTTTTCACCCGGCACCTCAGCTGAACTGAACGGGACTGGCTAGCTGGGGCAGAGCAGCGTGGATTCCAGCACCAGCAAATCTCTGCTCCAGCCTGTAGACGCTTTTGCCGGACCATCAGGCAACAAAAAACGCTGCTCCAGCGTGTAAATGATTATTTGCGAACATCTGGCCAACAATCGCGTCCCTGCTTGAATATCAGTTTCAGCAAGCTTTGAGGCAGCCTAGCGTTGTCACTGTAACGGCATGCTACCGTGTGTTTGTTGAAGAGGTTATCAAAATGACCAGTAGCGCTTACGTGTTGAAGAGGTTATACAGATGATTTGGTAGCGGTTTTTGATACCGTGTTTTGGTAGCGGTTTTGTATATTTTTTCACCCGCTACCACATTTTCAACCACCACTAATTTATTTGTTTACGGCACAAAAGCAACATTACCATATCAACAAATATATAAGCAACACACAACCAAACCGCACTTTCTCAGATTCTGTAACAAATAAACAAAAACTGCTACATTTTTGTCAGATTTTTATTCCAAAAAAGGAAATCCACTCCAAAAATCACCATGGTATACAAAATAGATTCTATCTGGCTCTATTTTGGTGCACTATGCTGTGTATTCGCAGTATCTGCAGCAGAACAGTTTGATTACTTTCACTCCCCCTTGCAGATTCAAGAAATCAATTTTCTTCATACCACAGACACGCACACGTGGCTCAGAAACAAATTTGGTGTTGATTGGGGACACTATAGTACCTTTATTCAAAACTTGAGAGCCAGTATTTCCGAAGAGCAGGATTTAATAGTTATAGATACGGGGGATAAGATTGATGGAAATGGATTAGGAGATGCAACTTCGCCTAAGGGATTGGTGTCATATGACATTTTCAACATGAATATGGCGGAATTGGATCTCCTAACGCTTGGAAACCATGAGTTGTATACCACCAGCAGCAGTTCTATTGAGTACTACACAACAGCCAAGAATAATGAGAAATATGTGTCATCAAATGTTGAGTTTTTTGATTCCAGCTTGAATAAATGGGTCTCTTTTGGGAACAAATATAGATATTTTGAGACCGGTAGTGGCAAAAGAGTTTTGGCGCTATCATTTTTGTTTGATTTTAAAAGATTCAATGAACTTGCAAGGGTCACATCCTTAGAAGAGGAGCTTCAGAAAGATTGGTTTAAAACCGATATTCTTCACCAATTCAACGACGATAACATCGACTTGTTGATTGTGTTTGGCCACTTGCCAATCCAGCATGGCGAAAACCAGGAGCTTTTATTTTTGCATGATAGTTTAAGAAAGCACTTTAAAACCTCAATCATTCAGTATTTTGGAGGTCATTCTCACATCAGGGATTTTGTTTCAATTGATGAGAAATCCACAGCGCTTCAGAGTGGACGATTCTGTGAAACTGTTGGATTTTTGAGTTTGAAACTCTCTGAGAAACCAAACTTTTTCAGAAAGTACTTGGATTTCTCTAGGCAATCTTTTGACTACCATTTAGATTACTTGAATGCCACTGCTATAGATTGGAACAATAAAAACGAAATATCCAAAAAGGTGGACGATTTTTTCCAAATCCTTAATCTCGACAAAGTCAAAGGTTACATTCCCAACGACTACTACATGAACAACAAGCCATTGAGTTCAAAGTTTAATCTATACAATCTCATTGTCAACAAAGTATTGCCGAAATTGGAAAAACCAATTGGAAGAGAGCACGTTAAACGTTTGATAACCATCAACACTGGTTTGATAAGATTTGATCTTTTGAAGGGAAACTTCACTGAGAACACGAAATTCCAAGTTTCTCCATATGAAAATAAATGGAAAGTGATCACGCTTCCCTACCATTTTGCGAAGCAAATCAGAACTTATTTGAACTCAGAAACTTCAATATTAGCACTAAAGGGTTTGAGTGCAGTTTCTGAGCGACACGTGAACAATGAACAGTACAACCAGGCCTATTTCAACACGATATCTCTGGATTCTGATGACAAAACTGCTAGTGAGAAGTTTTCTTTACCGTTAGGACCAGTCACATGCGATGATTTTGGCTGTGATGGTGAAGATACGCTGCATAAACCGCTAGTATACTTTAGATTGCCAAATGTAGTTCAGTATAGCGATGATGTTTTTGCTGAGACTGAAGACGTGGATTTCATTTACTTGGACTTCTTTGAAAGCGACGTGTTCAGAGCACTCGAGATCATGAACTACAATGGGCCGCTTGCAAGCTTTCCCTACACTGCGCGCAGCATTTTGCCTATTTTGGAAGAGCTTTTCAATGTTGTTGAAGCAGAATAACTTTAAACAAATGGCAAGATGTTGAAGCAGAAAAACCTTACACAAATAGCAATGTTGTTCAGGCAGAATAACTTTAAACAAATGGCAAGATGTTTGAATTCATCAGTCATTATCAGGATGAAAATTACTTTTAATAGAGAAGAATCACTTTTAAATAAAAAAGAATTACTTTAAAAATAAAGAAAGTTGTTTTTAAATAAAAAAGAATCACTTCGAATAAAGAGAATTGCTTTTAATAAAAAGAATCACTCTAAAAAGAGAGAATCACTTTTAAAAGAGAACTACTCTCAAAATAAACGAAAAAAACATCGCAGCTTAGTATAAGGTGAAAGAGTTACTATTTGAAAAAAATATTGCAATATACTAGATCACAATACAATAAACATCATATGCCTTAAACCTATATAAAATTTTGTTGTTGTTGTTGGAAAAAGAGATCAAGATCTACCAAGAAACTTAATCAGCTCTGGCTCTCTTTCTGTCTCTTTCTTCAGCAATGGTCAACTTGATACCCTTACCCTTTGGTAGAGAGATCAATTCCTTACCTTGTTCACCGATAGCGAAAACGTTACCCAATCTGGTGACGAAAGTGTTACCTAAGGTATCCTTGATGTGGACCAAATCGAAACCACCATCGTGTCTTTCTCTGTGAGTAATAACACCAATTCTACCTAAATTTCTACCACCAGTAACGTAGACTAACTTACCGGTATCGAACTTAACGAAGTCAGTGATCTTACCAGATTCTAAGTCAATGACAACAGTGTCGTTGACCTTGATGTTTGGATCTGGGTATCTGATGGTTCTACCGTCGTGGGTAACAACGTATGGAATACCTTGCTTACCTAATTGAACCTTTCTGACCTTACCTAATTTGTACTTGGCTTCTTCATCAGAGATTCTGTGAACAGCGAATCTACCCTTGATGTCGTAGATCAATCTGAAGTGTTCGTTGGTAGCTTCAATGGAGATGACATCCATGAAACCGGCTGGGTAGGTAGCATCAGTTCTGACCTTACCATCAACCTTAACGTGTCTTTGCATTAAGATAGACTTAACTTCCTTACCGTTCAAACCGTACTTGGTCTTGTTTCTCAAGAAAACAATCAATGGTAAAGATTCTCTTAATTTGTGTGGACCTGGAGAAGCCTTTGGAGCGTAGACACCAGACAACTTGTCTAACATCCAGTGCTTTGGAGCGCTTAATCTCTTTTGATGTTTACCTCTATTTGAAATTGGATGAGTTTGAATAAACTGAAACAGAATAATAATTTGTTAGTAAGTCAAAAAGTCTTTTTTGAATTCATTTTAAAAATGACGCAAGCTAACACAATCCATTAAACAATTTCATATCTCTTTGAAAGAGAGTCAGTTCCTTTGCCAACAACATCAGAGGGAGGTCTTTTTTAACAACAAAACACATTCTGCAAAATAATAAATTATTTGGCAGATTTGAAAACAAGTCACTACCGGGCTGTTACTTTAATGAAACATAAAAATACGATAATGATCAATAAAAGCATATGCACTTCGGCAGCCTAAACTTGTTTTTGCAATGGTCTTAATGATATAAAAGAAGAAAAGCTTTCACTTCACTCCCCCCAACGTCATCAGCAAAGAAAACATAACCTACTCTTTCAATAAAGATATAAACTTGACATAATGAACCAAGTGTTGAGCTCTCAATCAATCTTTAAAACGTTTGAAAGAAATTATGATTTTTCTTTACCTCATGTCGGGATTTTGTCCAGACTATATACCTGATTACTTATGATACATACGGACCTCTAGCCATTTTTGATAAATATTGATTTGTAAGTGGTTTTTTATTAATTCTTTTTTAATTTAATTGAAGTAAAATATTAGATGTGAAATATAAACGTAAGCAATAAATGTTAGTATCAATGCATACTCTTTTATATATGAATGAGCAGTATGAAAAATCTAGTGGTAACGGAAACCACTTTGAACTAAAGCTGATTTTTTTTGTTAAAAAAATATAGAGAAATAGTAGACTCTGATCTTTTTCTTCGCTGCAAATGGCAAAGTCCTGTATCGGACATACCATAAGCTGAGTTTTAGCAAAAAAAAAGTTTGCAAAAACATATGTAGCAAAAAAAAGTTCGGAGATACAGTTTTAAGTCTAAAATTCGTGCGGCTGAACTCTTTCAAATTAAAGTTTCACTCAGTATAAAATACATTAACAAGGATGTACTGGCCAATTCTGACAGGCACAAGTTTCTGTGAATCTGTGATTAAAAAGGAATCGGTAAAGTCCGGAACCCAGGATTTCACTGTATCCGCTATGTTTTTCTCATAATATGCATTGATCTTTTTAATGTTTCTATTGGACAAAAACTGCGGGTCACTAAAATCGACAACAAAATCGATGTCACATCCCACACAGTTATGTAAAGTTACAGTTAAATCCGAGAATGGGGTGATACTATTCACCTTCTCATAAATGTCTATAGGTTCAGTTTGGTTTCGGATATAATTTTTGCTAATGAATATGGTGTCTTCGAAAGTGAATGAATCATAATCAAGTCGTGTGAGCACAGCAAACTCAGGAGGGTCATGTGTTAACCCAAAACTAGCACTCAGAAGTTGTTGCTGAGTTGAATTTAGCAGGTTGAAACCAATCTGGCAGCCAATAAAACTTTTGTAGTAATTTTCTGAGATCTTGTTTTCAGAAACCTTGTACTGTCTGACAGAACCAGCGGCGCCTGTGACATCTGTGGTGTAAGTTTTTGAGTGGTTGAAGATGTTGATGATTGAGGAGATGGAATTTTGGTTGTAGAGGTCATAAAATTCGGGGTTAAGCTCGAGTCTGTCATAATCCAAATCCAAATATGGCAAAGGTTTTAAATTGGAGCCATATTCCGCATCAAAATGAAACAAATCACCCCTTTTCATCATAGGAGATTCATTTAGTCCTGCCGGTAATGGGATATTTGGGCATGTTCTGTGGGTAATCTCATGGTTGTAGTTGATGGTTTTGTTTATAAACTTGGCATATTTGGTGTCCTTGGAAAAAAACGAGTCATTGAAGAACCTGTTTTGATAGTAGTTGTCGAGCATCTGATTGGTCAAATAAAGCGGGTGAGCCTCAGTAGTGAAAACAACGTTGGAGACATCATAGTGGTCTTTGTCCGCGTAGTCAAACAGCAAGTACAGGTACTTTAATGTTTCCCCCAAAACAAAAGTTTCAGTTTCATCCTGCAGTTCGCCCGTTCTGAGATCCTGAACACCGCAAAGGCCGCATTCACAGGTGTATCTAGTTTTGATATCCTTCAATACTTCTTCACCCACGTGCAAATAAAATGGATCCCTGGTGGCTTGGTATAAAAAGTAGCATGATTCAATCATTTCTGGCCGTAACGGGTACCATTCCAGGGCAATGTCTGGTTCTTCATATCTCTGATCAAAGTTCCACCGCTCTGGAATGGCTCTATAGTTTCCCCAGAGCTTCACATAGAACAAGTTTTTCAGCTCAGAAGTTTCTATATTCCCGTCTAGAACCAATGTTCCGGGTAAGTAGGCCGCCAGAGAATCAATCCATGGAACTGCAACCCATCCCGATACGGATGAAACAACCTGATAGAACCATTTCCTGTCCTGGTAGATACCTACAGCCCGGAAAAGTTCATCAAACAGGTCTAAATAGTAATCATTGTCAAAAAGAATACTTCCTTTTAGCAGATACTCCATGACAGAATCTACGTTAGCTCCGACGCCTGAAACATATTCCCTAGGATTCTTTTTCATCACGTCATACGAAAAAGATAGAAGCCCAGTTTCAGCGGACCTTAGTTCTCGGATAACTACATCCAACGAGAACTCCGATGCTATTCTGAACTTGTCGTCACCTGACAGAATAGAGAGCATAGTGAATTCCAAAAACGGAGCCGCCAGCGCTACCGGATTATTTTCAGCCATTAACTCCGGTTCATTCGTCAGCAAATCAAGAATACCACGGCCAAACTGAACCCTGGGAAAGGGTAATCCTGAGGGTGATTTGAACCCTTCAATGAGTTCATTTCCCACATCCAGTGCTGCTTGCAAGAACCAGCCATCGTAGTGGATGTATTTGTTCTTTTTTTCCTTCAAATTTGTTGCGTGCAGATGGGACGAAATAAAACTACCAAGAACTCGGATATTAAACTCAAATAGTTGCACTCTCACACCTTCGTCCAGCGAGAACGCCGCCCGAATCAACTCCGCCACGTGAATAAAACCCTCGTCATCCTTCATTGTGATGAACGTTGTGATGGAATCAATAAGCATAGACGGGTTGTTGGAGTACACGTCACTGTCCAAAATGGCTGCCTGTTCCACTGGTGCGCAGCTTATAGGCCGCAAAGTGTCATGAGGGTACGCTTTCTGGAGGTACTGGTTGATGGACCAATCAAAAAGCTGGTGAACCTCTTCCTTTGGAGACAGGATTCTGCATGCAGCGGGGAAAAGCAGGGATGCTAAAAAAAGAAACAGTTTTTGCCTCGCAAACATAGTTTTGATCTGGAAGTGATTTAGAAGTGTTCTGGAAGTAGTTTGGCTGTTCCAATGGTTGGCTGGGGGTATATGTTAAGGTTTTACAGCGAATTGTTTAGAGAAGTAGTAAATCAAAATACAGGTGAAGTGTGTTATGTCCGATAAGGTTCGCTACCGTGTTGTGGCAGACAAATCAAGAAAAAAAAAAGAGAGGAACAGGGACTTTTGACTCTGAAAGATACGCTGCGTTTGCAACCTTATTTGCAGGGGTGTTTTTTGAAATAATTGCTGGGCTGAGAATATCTTCACTGCAGCTTTATTTGCAGGAGTGTTTTTGGAGTGCTTGTTAGTGAGCTGTTTGTTGGTCAACGGATATGTTCATTACAGCCTTATCTGTACAGCCGCTTCTTATCTGTTTATTAATTAACGCACAACTACTTTTTAGCTGTTTATTAATCAACGAACAAATAGTTCTTATCTGTTTATTAATCAACGTGTAAGTAGTTCTTATCTATTTGTCAACCAACGTTAAGTAGTTCTTATCTGTTTATTAATCAACGCACAACTAGTTCTTATCTATTTAGTAATCGACACTAAGCAGTCCTTCTCTGTCTGCTAATAAACGTGCACGCTTTTATAACTCCGCATTTCGAAATATATATCCCTGACCTGTGTGCCTCTAGATCAGCCATGCTGCTATCTTAATTTAAAAAACATGCCGCTGGTACGATCCACCTCTAATCTGCGGTGACCCTTCTCCGCTCTGTGTATACAACCAAAGCTTTTATGGCGCTATTTCCACATGAATACGTCTCTTTGGTAGTCATAACTCCGGCAGAAAACCAACACGCATGCCAGCAGTCGACAACACATAAAACTAACCCAACAGAACCTCCAGTGGCCACGTGCAGCACACATGTTTGCAAACACATTTGCCTGCCGCTCTGACGGTGTCTGCGGTTCTCGCCCTCCTGCAAAAAGAAACGTAAAACTAGATATACATATAAAATACTTGGTGTTATGTGGGCCCTACTGAGCGTAGTAAAGATGCAAACGCACGTGCAGCAGTGTTTGGAACCTCCTAACGCCTAGTCAAACTGGAAACCCATGTGCTCGTCGTCGTCGTCCTTGCCGAGCTGCTCCATCAGATCCAAATCAACGCCGCCCTGCTGCATCCAGCCCTCGTTCTCGTCAATCACGTCCTCATCAGCCGGCATGTTTGGGTCACCCGGAATGAAGGATCCCTGCTGCAAAAAGTACGAGTTTTGGAGCAGCTTTCTGTTCATGTATGAGGAATTCAGGTTGGCGAGTGAGTTGTTTGTTGGGGACTCCAGCGGAATGGCTGAGTGGTCAACAAAAGTGAAGCCCTGGAACTGTTTCTGGATGGTCTGTGAGAGAGGAGTGTTTTTGACCTTCTGGCCGCCACTGTGGTTGTTTATGCTGTTGGCATTATGAGACTTTGGTGAGAAAAGATCGTGGTCGATTTCATGGGTTGTGAAATGGGGATCAAAGTTTGAGGTGTCGTAGTCGTCCTGGATGATTGGTTTGAATGGTGGCTGAAGCTGTTTTTTCAAAAGCATGTCCCAGTTGACGTCCTCCAAAAACGGATGTCTTCTGAGCTCCCTACCGTCGTCAATCGCACCGAGTCTGTGTCTAGGATTTCTGTTTAGCAACCCCTTCACAAACGATCTCCCTGCTGGCGACAAAACATCTCTTGGAAACTTCACTTTCCCAAACGCTATCTTCTGGTACATCTTCTGGTTGTCCTCAGCAAAGAACGGAGACCAGCCACAGCACATTTCAAAGATAAGAACACCCAAAGACCAGAAATCAACCATCTTGGTGTAGCCTGTCTCATCCAGCAAGAGTTCTGGAGCAAGGTACTCAGTTGTACCGCAGAAAGTGTTGGTTCTGTCCTTCAAATCGTCCTTTGACAACCCAAAATCGCACAGCGCAATGTGGCCCTCAGAGTCCAAAAGGATGTTCTCAGGCTTCAAATCTCTGTACACAATGTCGTTGTCGTGGAGATACTCCAGTGCCACAACAAGCTCAGCGATGTAGAACTTGCTTCTGAGCTCTGAAAATCTGCCTGCCTTCTGCAGATGCCAGAACAGCTCTCCCCCGGCCATGAAATCGATCACGAGATACAAGTCTGTTGGTGTTTGGAAGGAGAACTTGAGCCCGACAATGAAGGGACATCTTTTGCTGTTGTTGCTGCTCCCATTAACGTCAACATCAATCTCCGTGTTCGGATCCTTGTCAGCGCTGTCCTGGGAGGTTTTCACCAGAATGTTTCTCTCTCCAATCGTGTGCGCAATCTCGTTCTTCTTGATGATCACGGACTTCGACAGAACCTTCATGGCGTATATCTTGTTTGTTTTCTTTCCCTTGACCTGGTAAACCTGGCCAAAAGTTCCTTTTCCCAGCAGTTTCAGAACCTGGAAGTCATGTGGTCCAAACCGTTTGCTGGAGCTGCGAGGCGGTTTTTGGTGGTTCTGCTGAAGGGGTGCGCTTTGCTGCATGGTTGACATGACTTCCTGGAGGGTTTGGTAGCCCTTGTTGCTGTAGTCGGTGGTTGTGTTTGTGTTCCAGTCGTTGATGTTGATGCTGTTGTCGACGTGGTTGGTGTTGTTGGCGGTGAGGTTGTAGAAGAGGGGGTTGTGGAACTTGCTGGTGTTGGCGCCGTTTGCGCCGTTTGCGGCGAATGTGTTGAAGTTCATTGTGTTTTTTGTTGAAATTTGTTTCTTTACAGTCAAAATTAGTATCCTGTGGTTGAAATTTGTTTCGTTGAAGTCAAAACACTTTCTTTAATTCAAGATACTTTCTTTAATTCAAGATACTTTCTTTAATTCAAGATACTTTCTTTTAATTCAAAATTAGTATCCTGTGGTTGAAATTCGATTCTTTTAAGTCAAAATTCTTTCCTGTGGTTGAAATTCGTTTCTTTTAATTCAAAATTCTTTCCTGTGGTTGAAATTCGGTGGTTTTAATTCAAAATTCGTTCCTGTGGTTCAAAATACTTTCTTTTAATTCAAAATTCGGTGTTCCTTTTTCTGGCAACAAAAATTTGCTCTCAACGCTGCGAAAAAAAGCTCCAAGAATGCAGTGTTTTTATAGAGCCAGTGTAGCAAGATCTGTCTCTCCGCAACAACTAGCCGCTGGTCTGAGTCAGGTGGTTTCTGCTTGTAGTGGTTTTTATTCTTGTTTTTTCTGAGGTAAAAATGATGTATTTAATCGTTATAATAAACATATATAACTCAATATACGTCAATTTTAAGTAAATACTCTCAGAGATGTACCAGAAAATCAGCCTGAGATTGCGTATAATATTTTGCTCGCCCTTATTGGCTGTGAGAATGTACTCCTGCCTGACTGAGATTTAAATTGGCATACCTTGTTTCGGCAAAAAAAAAAAAAAAAAAAGAAAAAATTTTTTTTGGCTGGCTACAATTTACCTAAAAAAAAAAAAAAAAAAAAAACTGGGTAAAATAAATAAGAAATAAATACAAAGTCCGACACCAAAAAGACCGTTGGAGATTTTGGTGAGACAAAACCGGCGGGACATCCGATTTTCTGGCAGTGTTGGCGGGACAAAAATAATGGAGAGTTATGGAACAAAACAATGCGGTGAGATAATAAGATTATGGTGGAAGTGTGGAACGTGACCCGAGGGACAAATTTGGGGCCAGTGTAATCTCCGCTAGGCCGGAAGCAGTTCTGGCTGCGCTGAATTAAATCTGTTCAGTGAGATATTCGGGAGTCAAAAAGCGCATACTGTGAGTGCACCGCAGCACGGCTGGTCCGAGAATCTGATTGTGTCACGTGATCTTTTTCCGTCAGTTTTTTTATGTTTGCGATCTTGGTGAGGTCTTTCTTTTTTGACATGTTTTTTCTGCTCATGTGTGGTGTTTACCCTCCAAGCGCTGGTATTGGTTGTCATTGGTCCCTTTCCAGCCGATTCTGCACCTTTTTAAGCCTGCTTCAATTAGCTTTTTTGATCCCTGAATACCTATTTTCTATCATCTCTGTCTATCGGACATAACTTTTTTTTTTTTTCTTAATTTTTTTTTTTTCTTTAATTTTTTCTCCTGCCAAAATCACATTGAAAAGTCAGTAAATAAACATTTCAACAACAACTATTCTTGCGAAGCTTTGACATAGATCAGCCTAAATTATCTCTTTTTCAGTGAATTTTTTTAATTAGAAGTTAGCGAACCCAAAGAAAACGTTCTGTAGATTACACCGCCTGAGTGGAAGTTTTACCAGCAGTTTCTGCGCACTGTAACTTTATATTCTTCACCTCGCAAACGCACCCACGCTGACTGCAGAAAGATCTCAGTTTAGAGCACAAAGATCTCGATTTAGAGCATAAATACGATTGTTTAGCCCATAAAACCCCAATTTAAACCATAAACACCTCAATTCAGAGCCCAAAAAAGTTACTTTTGCTTATAACTGCCTCAATTTAGAGCCCAAAAAGTTACTTTTGCTTATAACTACCTCAATTTAAACCACAAACACCTCCATTCAGAACCCAAATGGCAGGGAACATCGACACCACCAAAACCATCATCTCCAGCACAAAAAACTTCGTCCACAAGCTCTACGACGAGATCGAGAGCAGCGAGGACAGCGAGGATCTGATCGTCTGGAACGCCAAGGACGACGGAAAATCCTTCATCATCCAGGACACAAACCTCTTTTCAGTCACGACGTTGCCGCGGCTGTTCAAGCACAGCAACTACTCGTCCTTCGTGAGGCAGCTGAACAAGTACGGCTTCCACAAGCTCAAGCAGATGAACCCGCAGGACGCTGAAAGCACAATCAAAAACATCAATATATTCAAAAACATCTATTTCCAAAGAGGCCGGCCAGATCTTTTGAAGAACATCAAGAGACAGGAAACCAACAGTCTGAGCAAAAGCAAGAAGGAAATGGGGGCAGGCAGCAAGCAGGAAACCGTTTCAAACGATGACCGCAGTACAGTTTTGCTGGAAAAACTGATGGTTTTTGAGAGACAGATGGCTGAGCTTTTCAAGAAACAGGATGAGCGAATCAAGTATCTGGAGCTTGAAATAAGCGAGCTGAAATCCAAAACAAGCCACTCATCAGCCAGCCCTATGCAGGAGCAAATGCCCTCCCACTTCTACCACAGTCTCTCGCCAAACATTGAGATCCCGCCTGACGAGCAGGAGCAGCATGCTAAACAGGAGCAGGAGATATCTTCAAAGAAACTGCCACCGGGATTCCACATTCTGCTGTGTGAAGACGATGATATCTGCATTCAGATCTGTGAAAAGTTCTTGAAAAAACTCAACTGCCAGTCCACAGTCGTCAATGACGGTCTCTCGTGCATCCAGAAACTCAAAGACAACCCGCACAAGTACGATCTCATACTCATGGATATTATAATTCCGCAGCTTGACGGAACAACCACAACAGCCGTCATCCGATCCATGAACGCAAACATCCCCATCATCGCCATGACAGGGAACGTGAATGAAGACGATCTGCTGCAGTACCTGCAGAACGGGATGACGGATGTTTTGGCGAAGCCTTTTAATCGAAGGGACCTGCAGGACATGCTGGTGCGGTATCTGGGGAACGCGTCGCCGCAGGAGCGGAGGTGAGAAAGTATCAGGTGGAGAGCGAAATGTTGATTGAAATGGGAGAATATCAATTGAAATGAGAGAATATCAATTGAAATGAGAAAGTATGGACTGAACTGAAAGAATATCAACTGAAACGTTGTACTGTATCAACTGAAACGTTATAATGTATCAACTGAAACGTTATACTGTATCAACTGAAACGTTATAATGTATCAACTGAAACGTTGTACTGTATCAACTGAAACTTTGTACTGTATCAACTGAAACGTTATACTGTATCAACTGAAACTTTGTACTGTATCAACTGAAACGTTATACTGTATCAACTGAAACGTTGTACTGTATCAACTGGCACGACACTTTTCAGTGCAGGGGTATAAACCCTTTTTATGTGTTTTTATTCACTTATGTACCATATATAGCTCATCTGGCAGGAACTTTTTACAACGCTGTTGCATTCACCAACCATTCTCTGCACCAATTCGCTGCATTCACCAACTATTCTCTGCACACCACTGCACTTCAGAGTTTATTGCGCTATGTTGAACGCAGTCACGCTGGCGAGAAAGCGCACGGAGGATCTCCGCCGCTTGGCGAGCTGAAACGAAACGCATCTCGTGCATGTGCAGTGGATTCCAAAGTTGTTCTTCAGAAACGCGTATCTTCCAGCATCGCTGGAGATGTTTTTGGAGCAGTGGTTGTAGAAATCAAGTTTGATTGTCTCGCCCTTACAAACGTTTCGGACAAAATGGAGCTTCCCGTTGTGGATTTCTACGCCTGGTTCTTCACAAGAGTGGGCCAGAATGGATGTGACTGGGAATATTGTCCCTGTTTCACTGTCCTTGAATAGATTGAGGTAGTGGTACTTGCCGATTTCGTTCAGGAACTCGCCAAAATTCAGTGGGTACTCCGTGAAAACTTCTTTGAAAAGATGGAAGACTTCCTCGTAAAGTTGCTCAGAGATGTTGTTGTTTTGGTAGGGCAAGCTGAGAATGTTGAATTTAGGGCATGGCAGATCGACGCCCTGCAGATTCAGCAGCGTGAAAACGTCCTCCAAATCGTTATTCAGCAGCTTCATCTCAAGCGCATGGTACTTTTTCCCGTCTACCTTCACATTTGGTTTATATTTCAGCGACGGATGGCTCAGATCACAGTGCAGCTTGATCTTCTCCTTCAGACACTTTTGTGAGCAAAAAGAAACACTGCACTGCTCACATTTGTAGTTTTCTGATGGATTTTGGGTGAGTTTCCGTTGGTTTTCGGTTATTGGAAGCTCAGCATTCTTGGCCTTGAGTGAGATGTTTTTCGGCTGTAAGGGCTTGTCACAGTTGTCACATTTCAGTGCCATTTTGATCAGGGATATGTCCTGGAGCGATTTCACTCCTAATCTGCTTTTCAGCACTATTTCGTGCCCTTTTTCGATATTTCTTCTCGCTTTCAGCTCCCAAGTGTCAAAATTGACCTCAAAATCATCAAAATCTAGCTGGAAAACCTCTCTTAACAATAATTCCTTGTCACATTCACTAATACAAGGATTGTTCAGTTTCACTGAAGCGAAACGCGCCGGATATAATCCATAGAGAACTACCAGTGTGTTGAAGTCTATCTCCGACAGACTGGCGTACTTTTTCAGCAGGAGTCTGTAATAGTTATATTTGCTTCCTTCAGTTAAGACCGACGCGCTGTGGTGCAGCATGAGTATCTTCAGATCCCGTATGACGCTTTTTTCATCCGGAACTTGCCGAAGTAAAACACCATGGTCGTCAAATCTGAACGATTCCGCACATGACCCAGCATCAGTAACCATATCACGAGACTCCTTCGCACTGCTGATGCACTCATCATGATGATGATGATGGTAATGATTATCAGCTGTGCCAGCATAGTCATCCTTATCTCCGATGATTCCACAGACATCTTTATCTCCGAAGCTTCCACGGTGATTTCCAGCCGCGCTCCCATATTCGTCCTCTGTTTCTGTTTCTGAGAGCAGAACACTGTCGTCTAAATATTCAGCGTTGTAGTCGTTGATCTTTCGGATGCTGATTCGCATGGTCTCGTGCTCCTCCAGGATGCTGACACGGTGCACGGGTTTGGCCGATGCGGCGCTGCTTTTTCGGCGGCCTGCTGCGCGCTTCCCAGCTGATCCCATTGCGGCTTTTAGTGTGGTTTCTATGAAGGTTAATTTTAGTGTGGTTTCTGTTTAGTCTACTTTTAGTCTTTATACGTTGATCCAGTGTATTTTTAATCTTTACTTATGGATCCAGTGTGTTTTTAAACTTTATTTAGCTATCTACTATACTTTTAATCGTTACTTAGTTATCCAGTTTGCTTTTAGTCTTTTCTTATGGCTGTGATGTGTTGTTAATCTCTATTGAGTTATCCAGTCTACTTTAAACTCTATTTAGTTATCCAGGTCACTGTTAATCTCTATTTAGTTATCCAGTTCACTGTTATGATGGTCACGTTGGCTCACTGGTCTGCCTGTGCTGAGCTGTGTTCTTTATATACACGTAACTTTTAGCTAGCTATAATCAGAAACAGCGCCTGTCGCTTATATCCGTTCCTCTGGTGCACTATTGGCTGATTTTTGCCCGTGTTTTTACTGCTTACGTGGCCGCTTATTCTCTGCCTATACAGCTCCAGTCTAAAACTTTTCACTCCCTGTTTTATCTATCTAGGCTTCCCGATATCCTTACCGCTTTTCAAAATATTATGCACTGATCTGTTTTTAATTTAAATATAAACGTTTTTAAGACTGTAATACTCTCTCACTCTACCAAATCAAACACTCTGAACAATGCTACTTAATTAACGACCCAATTGATCAAGCAATAAATCAAGTCTCTTTCTTAAATGCGATCCAAAAAATTTTCAGACGCTAAGTCCGACGCAGTTCCTTAATTCTACGAAAATACAATATAAAATGAAGCAACTTAGTCACATAATGCACAAGATTATTCATTAAAACGATTGTAAATAAAACAGTTTCAAACCCCAGATATCTTATTGGTGGTTTATAAATTAAAAAACACAATAAAAAGCATGCTTTTCTGTGCCAAAAACACTTCCATCTACAAACGAAGTCTATTTCTTTTGCCTAAAGGGAACAGCGTTGTTTCTGGCAAAGAAAGATTGTTTTCAACAAGTTTAAGGTTAAAAACTGAGTACAGAAAGCCGGAGTTTACTACTGAGCCACCTAAATATGAATCCAACGACAACAAAAGACGCCTGAAGCAGATCTGTATCTTCTCAGCCTTTGCTTTGCTGGGCTACACTATTTCCGCAAACTACTCCTTCATGGATTTGCTAACTATTTACACCACCAGCAATGATTCCCAGGACGCAAAGGATTACAAACTGAAACTCCAGGCCAAGTTGCTTGATCTGCCTATACTCAAGCAGCTGTCAAAGAAAGGTTTTGTGGAGGTTATTGGAGACAGCACAGGATACGAGTTACTGAATGAGCTTGGTGGTGTTGCAATTCCACCAAAAACCTTCTACAATCCGCAGACAAAGAAGCTTGTTGATGTTGTTCACATTGGAATGAAGCTACAGGGTTACCCATTTATGTTGCATGGAGGTGTTTCTTCCGACATTATCTCCCAGTTTATGATGAAAAGCTTGAAATTTGACGATGGCAGCGAGAAAAAGTACAGATTAAGAGGCCTGAAAGTAGACTACAAGGCACCTGTTTTTGTAAATAAATTTATCGTTTTGAGAGTGAAAAATGTTGAGAGAATTGGAAACACTTTGGCTAAGTGCACAGTGGAAGTCTACTCCGACAACGGAACGAAACTTTTGATGTGCGGAAGAGGCAGATTTGAGGTTGAGAGCGCATGATTTATATATTCCTTTCAGGTGATAATTTTAGCCTATTATTTTATTAATTCAGTAAACTTTGGTGTATTGAGTCGCTGTGTTTTAATTGAAGGTTTTCTATATAACTCATTTGTTAGTGCAAAAATATGTTTACATGTGATCAAAAAAATATTTTTTAATGTTTACATTTTTAAAAGTTGAAGAGATGAATTTTATTAATTCAAAAAAAAAACAATGATAAAAAGGGTCATTTAAACAATTGCAAACATTTCTTTAACGAAACTGAAAGCTGATACAAAAACCTGCATCTATGATTCCTAATATGCAAATATATAAATCAAAGTTTCAGTTTTAGAGACTGATTTCCCAGTCCCACTATAGAATATTAGTACATGCATCAAGGCTGCTAGCAAGTTTGCTGTACAGTGTGAAGGCGAATAATACAACAAAGTGCTACAAGCAAATCATGCCAGAAGCGTGCGAGTAACCACATATCTAAATACCACATAGTGTAACCAAATAAAATAGTGAAAGCATGCTATGTGGTTGAATCTGCAATTTGGCGAGCACGTGCTCCAAAATAGCTTATCAACGGATAACGTTTAACTCCGATGAAAGTGCAATCTAAAAGCACATCATTTTCAATAGGTGTTTGCTACAGAATATGGAAGAGCGGGGTAGATAGGTTGTCATTGTTATCTAAGGGAGTTTGTTATTTTTAGGCAAATGTAGAGGGATCACAGCAAATGCTGATAAGAAAATGTGAATGTGTGACAGAAAATTATCAATAGGGATAGGAAAAAGATTGCAAATAAAAAGTATAAAAGGGAGACGAGATGGTGGGAAATACGATGTTCAGATATGTGAAATTTAAATTAAAAACAGGAGTCAGAAGAAGCAAAAACCGGTGGCAAGAAGAACCACATAAACACCACAGTTGCTTGTTGAGAAGAGGCAAATATAAAGCAGAGATAAGTCTTGAGAAGAGACAAATATATATCAGAAGCGAGTCTTGAGAAAAATGAGAATAAACAGCATACTCAGCCTTTAAGAATTAGAATAAACAACAGAGCTAGGTCTTTACGTAAGGAATAGTAGCACACGTGGCCTTAAGAAGGACAACCTTTATAGGGTGGGGGATCCTTGGAAAGACGCAGAAAGAAGAACATACTTGAGAACCAGGGAGTAGCTGATACTGGTGGGCCAAACTCCTCAAGAAGGTGACACTCCTGTTGATCCAAATGATAGATGGTTCCCATGAAGAAACTCTTTGATTTAGAGCGATGGTTAGCATTTCCCAACTGCGTGGCTTGGCGGCAGAATACTAGCAAGTTACCACATAATACTAATAAGTTATCACAGAACGTGGGACCAGTAATTGAACAGACTGTTTTCCGGCTGCGGCAATGTTTTAATACCTGTTTGTATCCGTTTTTGGGTTTGGCAGATCTTCTAGCGGTTGGCAATGTGTCTATAAAAGCAATAAAAAACAGTGTTTTGGAGGTGAACACATTTCAATCTGTCACCACGGTCTCTAAGCAATAGTCAGACCATTTTAGCTGCGCAACCACATTTTGAGGCACACAAACACCTAGCCCGAAACCACAAAGTCCATCTCCCAGTCGTGAAGCTCCTCCTTCAAAACCTCACCCGACTTCACCTGCTCCTTCAGCCCGACACCTATAAGTAGTGGTGCAAACCAGAGCCCTTCATTGGCCTCCTCCCATTCTCCCTTCAGTTTCAGGTACTGCGCAATGAACTTGCTGAGATCTCCGTTGTGCTCAGCGGAGAAAAGCTGCTTGAACTCCCCTTCCTTCCATGTTTTGAAGAGCTCAATGGCCAGAAGCGTCTCCATCGAATTGGTTCTTTGCCGCCAATTGTCATACAGAAAACGCTTCACAAAGTCGTCGTAGTAGCCTTTTCCGTACCCTATCCGCATATTAGTTACCTTGTCCAGAATCACCGCTGGCACAATCACAAGATCCAGCTTCACATGTGGTATTGTAGGGTGCAGAAGGGCATCCGCTGCTGATTTTTCCAGTTCTGGCTCACGGATTTTAAACCTTCCCACTGCCTGCAGACCCTCAACCTCCTCTATACCGCTCACCTGCTGGAAGATCAGGTGATGCTGACGCGGTGGAATCTCGTCTCCGCCATTGCGGTGCTCCGCAGGGAACAGCATAATGTTGTCCTGCTTAGTGATGTTGGTGTTGGTGCAGACAGGAAGAAAGATGCTCCTGTCCTTCTCTTTAAACAGCTCTGTGATGAGGTGCATTGTGTCGATCTCGTTGTCCTGCGACATGTAAACCCCTATGTTCTTGAGACTCTTATTGCCCAGAATGCTGCCCAGAAGTTTTTCGCACACGGCCCTGCTCTGCACGGGAACATTCGCCCGCTGGGTGGTTTGGAGAAGGCTTTTCATGTAGTTCTTTCTCAGCTCATTTTTCAGCAGTGCCATGGTGTAGTGGTTTGATTTGAATGTTGACTTTGTTTGACTATTCACTTTGTTTGAATATTCAGCTTTAGTTTACAACTTCGAACCAACCCTTCACGATAGACAATAATGAATAAGGTTACCTGCCTTCACACCTTTCAGCCTTTATGTGCTTTCTTTAGATGCCTATTGCTTTAATTTCCCTTTTGGGAGATCACACTCCTTACTGTGCGTGAGACCGTTACCGGAGCAAACCATGGAAAGTCAGGCGAATATTTTTTTTTTTTTTTTTTTTTTTTTTACGGCAAAAATCATTGAAAATGGCGCTCAAAAACACATGATACTCCGGAGAAATGAAACAGTCAGCTCTTAGTATTTAAAGGACAGCTCGCTCATGGTACATAAGCTGAGCACTTGAAATGAGTCATAACATCAGAATAAGTAACTTAAAAGCAATTATTGCATCGAAGTAACAACTGTATAAATTAACTTTTAACAAGTTATTATTTTAAAATTTATTTCAATATAATTAAATTAAAAGGTATTGAGAAGTAAGTAACCATTCCTGTTTGCAAAAAAACTTCTACTTGAATTTCAAACACCAGCATCCTCAGCAAAAAGTTTTACTGATTTTTTTTGGGAAACACATACAAAACTAGCAAACACATCACTCTTCTAGTTTTAGACACTTACAACTGTGAACAAACACCACCCGGTCTTTAATCTCCACCCTCGGACATCTATATTTCAATCAGGAAGTACACATTAGAAGTCGGACTTTAAAATCCTCACAATCACAAACTCTAACAGTCAAAAAATTTTTCAACTTCTGTTCACTTAAACCACAGAAAATTTTTTTTTAGAGGCAACTATTTTAATTGATTCTTTTAGCCCAGCTTTAATTTAGCCCTGTCCATTTAACAGCTAGCCTTTTTCCATATAACGGCTATTACAAAATTAAGACGCAACATCTTTTTTTTTTTGACCAAATATTTAAGCCCATTATTTCCATTAAGCAATACATAACAAGATGTTCAAGAACTACAGCAGAATAGCTACCATCAACAACTTCGTCTCCAAGAGATTGAACAGCACCATCGCCATGAACAGCAACCTAGCACCATTAGTCGCAAACAAAGTCAAGATCACTGTCAGACCAGAAAACGAAAGAAACCAGCCAATCAAGAACGAGGATTTGGTTTTTGGTAAGTACTTCACCAACCACATGTTGACTGTGAACTGGGACGACAAACAAGGTTGGCACACTCCTGAGATAAAGCCTTACGGTAACTTGTCTCTAGACCCATCAACCTGTGTTTTCCACTACGCCTTTGAGTTATTCGAAGGTTTGAAGGCCTACAAGTCCTTGAAAAATGAGGAAGACGTCATTATGTTTAGACCTGACAAGAACATGGAAAGAATGAACAAATCCTCTGACAGAATTTGTTTGCCAAAGTTTGACTCTGAAGAGTTGATCAAGTTGATCCAGGAGTTGATCAAATTGGACAAGGACTTGATTCCAAAGGGTAAAGGCTACTCCTTATACATCAGACCAACCATGATCGGTACATCCGAAGGTTTAGGTGTCCACACTCCAGACAAAGCCATGATCTACGTTATCTGTTCTCCAGTCGGACCATACTACAAAACCGGATTCAAGGCTGTCTCTCTAGAAGCCACTGACTACGCTACCAGAGCCTGGCCAGGTGGTGTTGGTGACAAGAAATTGGGTGCCAACTATGCTCCATGCATCAAGCCGCAACTAGAAGCTGCCAAGAGAGGATACCAACAAAACTTGTGGTTGTTTGGTCCAAACAAATACATCACTGAAGTTGGTACAATGAACGTTTTCTTTGCCTTCAAGAACTCTGAAACAGGAAAGAAAGAATTAGTCACTGCTCCATTGGATGGTACCATCTTGGAAGGTGTCACCAGAGACTCTATCTTGACTTTGTGCAGAGAAAACTTGGACCCTGCTGAATGGGAAGTCAATGAAAGATACTTGTCTATCGATGAAGTCAAGGAAAGAGCTGCTAAGGGTGAATTGATTGAAGCCTTTGGTTCAGGAACCGCAGCTGTTGTTTCCCCAATCAAAAACATTGGCTACTTGGGTGAAGACATCAATGTTCCATTGCAAGAAGGCAAGCAGTCCGGTAAGTTGACTGAGGACGTCATGAAGTGGATCGGAGACATCCAGTACGGTTTGGCTGAAAAGCAGAACTGGACCAGAGTCTTCTAGGTGTTCTATATACGATTAGCAGTTTTTTTTTTACTCGGATCAATTCATTCATATTGGTTTTCATTTGCAAGTGTTTTTTTGCTTCACGAATTTAAAAGGATATTTACTAGCCTCAGAATTTTACACCGCTATTAATTACCTTCATGTATTTAAAAGGCTATTTAGCTGCCTTGTGTATTTAAAAGGGTATTTACTAGTTTCAGGAATTTAAAAGGATATTTGCCGCTTTCACGAATTGAAAAGGCTATTAATTAGCTTCATGTATTTAAAAGGCTATTTAGTTGCCTCGTGTACTCAAAATGCTACTTACTAGTTTCATGAATTTAACAGGCCATTTCACGTGAATGAAATTCGAGTTCCCGATTTTAGCCATTTACCGTTTTTGTCTATTTCACGTGCTTGACAACTTGTCATAGTTATAACAATTTAAAAGACGCTCTGCAACTTACTTTAACAAGACCACACCGTATATCTTGTGGCCCATCACGTGTCTTTCATTAAAACGTAATATATAAGTTCACATCACTCAATCAAGCAGCTCCTTGATAGTGATAATGGTCGTGATCAAGTCCTGCTTCTTCTCAGACAAAACCCTGTAAATTAGGTACTTGTCCTGGCATCCTGTTTGTCTAGCGACAACATCAATCTGGTGCTCACTGATTCCGTTACCATACTCCTTTAAGAAATCCTCATCAACGACAACGTTGTCCTTGTTTTCGTATGACTTTAGTATCTCCTCCTTGGAAAGCTGTGGGGCGTCAGCTTGGGCTCCTAGATCCTCGTGAATTGCGTTTGGCGACTTGTCAACCTTTGGTTTCTGGGCTGGGGCATCCTTGACGACAGGTTCAGCTTCGCTGTCCTGGAATTTCCCAAATATGACAAAGTTGTTGGTCTTTGGAGAAAAGTATATCTCTGGATCGTCCAAAAACTCGAAGCTCTCAGAGTTCTGCTTCTTGATGGTGATTCTGTTGACCTTGGAGTCGTTTTTGTTTGTGAAGGGCTTCAATCCCAGTTTGGTGATGATGTCGTGCTTTTCCTCGTCAGTGGCGTTAGGGTAGATGGTAGCGTTATCGATGGTGGTGGCTGACATGCTTGTAAGGGGAAAATTTCTTTGGTTTTGAAACTTGTTTCTTTGAAGTGTTAAGGTGTTGTTGAGGAGTGATCTTGTTTAAATAGTTTTCAAATAAAAATTTTCGCCCTCTAAAAAAGAAACAAGTTTCTGGAAGATGCGAGAACAAGAAAAACGCACGTGATAGCAAAAAAAGAAAATGGATCACGGGATGTGATGACAAAAAAGGGTCGCGTGATATGGTAGCAAAATTGATATGGTAGCGTGTTTAACGGACATGGTAGCGTAATAAACCCACATGGTAGCGTGATCAACTCACATGGTAGCGTGATCAACTCACATGGTAGCGCAATAAACTCACATTCTACCTCCTGTTTAATCACCACAACCGAGCTATTCACACTGGAAACAGTGCTGGACGGCAAACTGAAGCGCACCTGACTGTCCATGAACATCGTCACGTTTCACATAAACGGTCCCTGCTTTTTTGCATCCTTCACAAACAAACTCCGCCTTCACCAGGACCTCTTCAAACACCTCTTCCACAACCATATTGTGCAGAATCTCATCGTCGTTGTTCTCCATGTTATCAATGAACCGTTTCAGCATTCCTTTTTTGCTTCTATCATTTCGCTCAAACAGCGCATTTCGTTCCTCCGATTTTTGCTCTATGTCACTGTTCAGAGTCTCCAGCTTTTTCATTCTCTCCTTGATATCTTCATCCAGAATGCTTTTGAAGTCCTGATCTTTGTCATCTCCGGCGGTGAATCTGTTTATAATAAAATTGATTTTCTCAAAGCTGCTTCGATCCTTCAGCGTATTGATAATAAATTCGTGTCTTTTTCTCAACTTGCTGAGTCTTTTCAGCTGCACCCAATTCACAAACGGTTTCACCATGTAGAATTGAATAACTCCGATCAGAACCAGGCAAGCAACAATCACAGCGTACTGGTACTTGGTGTTGTACACCTTCATAAAAACAATAGCTAAGTGCGACACATAAATAACGGCCAGATGCTTGCTACTAACGATTTTGTCGAGAAGTGTGTTCTTTTTATTGATTTGCTGTATTCTCTGGGTGATCTGCTCCAACTCCTTCGAGGATCTTATAAGATCATCTGTGCCTAGCGATCTGGAGAAAAAATTAAGACCAAAAACCATTCTGCGCGTAAAAGTGACTGTTTTTATAGGTGTGATTGGTGCTTGGGTGATTTCTGGCGAGTAAATATTAACATGATAGTGGATGAACTTATCAAATGTGGAGATTTTCAGATTTTAATTCGTGTAATGAAAAATCACGTGACCAACAACTCAAAAAAAATATACTGAAAAAAACGCGTCAACTAGCAAAAAAAAAAAAAAAAAAAAAAAAAAACAAAAAAGTCACATGACCAACATCAGCTAAAAAATATCCTAAAAACGCGCCAAAAACTGTTCCTGAAAATCAAAAGTTTCACTCTCAGCTAGCAGATCTGCTGAACAACTCCACCAACACGTATTTTCAGCGACTCAAGGCTTATCTCTAATTTTCATATCAAAGCTTATCTTAAAGTCTTATCTCTAATTCTCATCTCAAAGCTTATCTTAAAGCCTTATCTCTAATTCTCATATCAAATCTTATCGCTAAAGAATCATTCCTATTACAACACAGCCCAAATGACAGCACTCAACACCATCGCTGTTGATGTCAGCAAGCAGAACAGCATCATCCACTACCCGATTCTTGGCGACATTCTCATTGAGATCCAGGGCGATCTCGAGATCGACAGACCGGGGGAAAAGGATTTCAGCAAAGAATTCCGTTTTGGGGAACTTGAATTCTCACTGCACATAAACGAGGAGCTACTGGAGCTGGCGACGAAAGAACTGCAGGTGGAGAAGAGCGAGCTTGACATGGAAGCGCTGGGCCGGCTGTCAGGTGATCTGAAAGAGAAGATATGCAAATCCAACGACAAAAAGGAGTGCACCATATACGTCGGATCTAAGCAGAGACTGCTGGGGAAATTTTTAAAGCTCCCACTGCCGCTGGCGATTCTTGAAATGCATGGGAAAGAAAACCTGGCAGTGCGCAAAGTGGTGAAGTACAAGTTCCAGTTTGTGGACCGGCCGCTGCCGATCATGTGATATGCAAGACTTGCTGTTATATAAGTGAACGCTACCAAAACCATGAAATATGTCATGTTTACTGTTCTATAAATAAACAGCAGAGCAGTCACGTGACACACAAGACTTGCTGCGGAAATAAACGCTACCGAAACATGAAATATACAACACTGTTGTTATATAAACAAACACTAGCACAACCATGAATATGCACATGTTTGTTGTCCTATAAATAAACGCTAGCACAACCATAGATTTATATGCCGTCTATGTGCTACAAAGATAAAAACTAACACAGCCATGAATATGTATATGTTTGTTGTCCTATAAATAAACGCTAGCACAACCATAAATATGCAAGACTTGCTGTTCTATAAATAGCCACTAGCACAACCATAAATGTATATACTTTAGGCGCTGGATGAACTGAAACGCCGATCACTGCATAACTCCGTACTCTCTCCAAACCAAACCAAGACAAAACTGAAACAATACACTAACTAATCCTCACACTTCATTTACGCTTAACTGGGAACGCGTGCGCCTCAGTGTTGAACACAACATCTGCAAGATCGAATCCCTCGTCGTCGTTCAGAAAAGTCAGGTACAGATACTTGAGCGTCTCGGAGAACCAGAAGGACTCCATCTGGTCATCAGTTTCGCCCGTGATCACGTTCTTCAGACATCTTCCCTGACCGTGCTGAACAAACTTCTTGAATATCTTGAAGTTCCACAGCTGGAAGGTGCGTGACTTGACAATCTTGTAGGCATAATAAATGCTTTCCACTGTCTCAGGTCTCTGAAGATTGTGTGCATCTGTTGGTTTAATGAAGAATGCGCCATACTTACTTTCGTACCAGTCATCATGCTTATCTCCGTTTTTCAGTTCCACAGATCCTGGATCATTGAAAACTACTATTTCTGGCGCAAGGTTTGTGGATTCTGTTTCTATGTACATGTGGTAGCACGATCTTGCAAGTTCCAGAGCCAAATCGTAGTTCTTTTGAATTTCTGGCACATCTTTGAAATCGTTTTGGTTGTGTTTCATGTAATCAAGTGTGTGGCCCTTGGTTACAGCGAGCAAGATCGAGCCGGGCAAAAAACAGTTCAAATGATCAAATTTAGCAGAGTAAGTTTCGGGATTATTGACGCCTGACGGGAGCTCAGCGAGGTAAGTCAATCTTTTCCACTTCGGACTTTCTTTTTTCCCGCCAAAATGTTTTGGTATACTCAATGGCACTGTTTTTTTTACCATGTATTTCTTTATTTTGTCCAATTTCTTCCAGAAAAGCTGCTGGAATTGGACATCTTCAGCGTTGTAGTGGTACTGTTTGATCAGGTACTCATAATAAGAGTCTGCTCTGCTGCCCATAGAGATGCAGTTTCCGCGTAATCTTTGACTGTAGGGGGAGATGAATTTCGGAATTAAGCCGTCATAATTGCCGTTTTCGGACAGTTTTTCTTCAATCAATTCAAATGGTTTTTCAATGTCGTGATACAGTGTTTCAGGAAATATTCCTTTAGGAGCAATTTCAACGAGATACTTGAACTCTAGCTGCAAAGTTGTTATCTCCGAAACGGAAGCTAAACCGCCTGGTTCTCTGCTAGAAACCTGTTTTCCTGTAGCTAAATTAATATTTGTTAGAGGGACAGGATTGAAAGAGCCATTTTTATGCTCAAAAGCCTTCAAAAGTCTAGATCCAAGCTCCAGAGATTGCCTGTGTAAAATCAAGCTACCTTCTGGAAAACTTTCTCTCAAAAATTCTTCTTTTTCAAACAGAGCATAGCTCGCCAATAATCCACCAAGAACTCTTATGGTTGTTTCAAAAACGTTTGTTCCGTCATGATCCACCTTTCCAAAATCAATGTTTTGTTCTATAAATAGCAGACACTCATCTATATGAAATTTAAACTTCAAGTTGTTATTCAGGGAATCTGTGTTATTGTACATCAGCAACATCGTGTCCAGAGAATCTATAATCATATACCCCAAAGGGAAAGTTGGACCGTTTTCATCCACATAATCTATCTCCTCTGTTTTATGTCTGAAATCTTTATCTATAAAATTTTTACCTGTTTTGCTATTTGGACGGTAGATATCATACCCAAAACCATTTCCGTAGTAATCTTCCCAGTCCTTTAAAAACGCGCTTTCCACTTCATATTTTAAAAATTCAGAGTCCTTTGCTGTTTCAACAATAGGATCATACTCAAGCAACTCGAACGGATATAGTTCTGCATTTGAATCTACCTGATAGTAGTCTTTAAGCACTGAATTCTCTAGAGAATAGTTCAAAAACTCATCTTTCTCAGCGGAATAAAATGAAGTTTTTCTAGATTTTTTCTGGTTATAGTCCTGCAGCAGCTTAAGCACCAAAGCTCCCATAACAGTCAACAAAGCCAGCCATTTGTGGTTTGTTCTTTCTCTCTGCAATGATGCTGGCAAGCTTCGACTATCAATGGTTTTTTTTGGTTCTTCCTCCTCTTTTTCAGCTGCCAAAACAACATCGTCATCAGCTGATTTTTTCCGATTTCGCAATTCTGAATTTTCAATATTTAGTTCCATCTTGTTGCTGTATTTGGTTTCTGAATTGATTTCATATAGATTTTTGATTACTTTACTGAAAAGTTTCACATTTGATTTAATAAAATAAAAGTTTTACTTCTGATACGGGGTTAAGGGCTGTAGCATATAAAAAAAAAAAAAAAAAAAACGCGTTGTAATAGCCGATAAAAAAGGCTAGAAAAAAAAAAAAAAGATTAAACTAAAAAAAGAACACTAGTATTCATCAAAAAAACACACTGTTTTATCGCCTACTTAAGAAATAAAATAGACAGATTTTATTAGCTAAACAGTATCTGGACTATATTGCGTTTATTAACGATCAGAAAAAATCAAACGAGATAACTGCTGGCATTACTGAATCGGTGCTTTGCCGTAAACAATGCTGCAAGCATTTCTTTTCTTTTGGCTGGTCGGAATGGTTAGAAGGATCTAAAAGGGAGAAAAAATGCTGTAGGGAGTGAATTTGGATGCCAAATTAGTTGATTTTAACAATTTTTAGCTAGTTTTTTCAAATATCTAGCGATAATCTTGAACATGTAACGTGCCTTTATAAGGTTTTCTTTTGAAATAAGGTTATTATAACCGAAACTAGGCGGTATGCCATTTTGGAAAAGGCATATCGCACGTGACACATAAAAAAATGTTTTAACAAAACTCCCAATTGGGAAACGGTTCTTTGAGTGATTTGAAAATATTTCAGGTAAAATGTACAACTTTAAAAGTAAATTCAAAAACCTTTCAGGTAAAATGTACATCTTTAAAAGTAAATTTGAAAACCTTTCAAGTAAACCGTACACGTTTACAAGTTAACTTTGAAAACCTTTGCATGTAAGATATGCGTTTTTGAAAAATAAGTTTGAAAACCTTTGCAAGTAAACGTACAAGTTTAAAAATAGCCATGTATATACGAGTTCAGACACTTGTTTGCATATAAGGAAAAAAAACTATTTTTCTCCATGAGACATAGTAAAATCCGCCTCTGTGATTTTGCTTTTTTCGCACAGCTCTTTGAAGAGGGAACCATCAGTTTTAAATAGATTCCACGGAGAGTCAAAATCGCGTAAGTTTCCTTCGTCCAGGACCAGCACCTTATCATAGTTCAATATGGTTCGTATTCTATGAGCTATTGTGATTATGGTGCAGCTAGAAAAGTTTTTTACAATCTGCTTTTGAATTTTAGCGTCAGTTTCATGGTCAACTGACGAGGTAGCTTCATCAAGAATCAATATTTTAGCGTTTCTGACTAGTGCTCTTGCAAGAGCCAGCAACTGTTTTTCTCCATTAGAATAATTACTACCATCCTCGTTAACAACTTGACTCAGATGAAATTTATCCAAAATAGAAGTGTCACCGTCCAAAGTTGAAACCTGGCTGCTTACAGTTAACATTTCTTCATGTGAAAACACTGATTTGCCGAGAACATCCCACAGATACTCATCACTGTACAGATTAAATGGATCAAGATTGCTTCTAATTGTTCCTTTGAAGAGAACAGGTTCCTGCGGAATAATAGCTAAGTTTTTTCTCAGAGTCAAAAGTCCAAGTTCAGAAATATCAACACCATCAATAGTGATCTTTCCACTGTCCAATTCTGTGAGTCTGTAAATGCAGGAAGTCAGCGTAGATTTTCCTGCACCGCTTCTCCCAACAATACTAACTTTTTCTCCAGCTTGAAACTCAACTGTTAGGTTTTTTAAAGCCAATGGCAAACCAGGTCTATATCTCATACAACAGTCTTCAAACTTAAGCTCTCCATTTAATGGCCAAGTACCTGGTGATGGATCTGTATTTGGTTTTTCGTAAGCTTTTTCTTGTGGCAGCTTATTAGAGTATTCAACTAATCTTTCTACACTATTCATATAGTTTTCAATCTGTGTAGTTTCAAACAGCAACTCCTTCAATGTCAATGAAAGCTGAAGAACATATGTCATCAACAAACCAACGCTTGATGAAGATATATTAAAGATTTTGGTTATGCACAGAAAAGCCATTATTATTGCAAAGACCACACATAAATTTACAATCCAAATAGATGACCATCTTTGCAAACACAGGTATAATATGGAAGATTCATTATTTTTATCAGTTAAAATGTCATTTTTTAATAAAAATAACGATTCAGCGTTATAAGTGGTGATTGTTTTTGTACCGTTCAAAACTTCATTGAGATTGTTGTAGACCAGTGATCTTTGCACCGCTTCTAATCTTTTAACCTCTCTTCCAGTAGACTGGTACATTGAATAGATAAACAGCAAAGCAAGTAGAACAAAAGGAATAGCAATTAAAAACCAAGGAATGTAGATAACACACATTACAATGACTGCGCCAATTTGGAATAGTAGGTAAAACCCTAAAACTGAAACATATGGCATTTGGTTATCCAGAGCGTCTATATCCTTAGTAAATCTATTTAGTATTCTACCAATTGGTGTTACATCCAGAAACGACATTGGAGCATACAAAATATTATGCAAAGATTTCTTGTGCAAATTTCTTGCACTGATAATGCACACAGTAGCGATAGTAACCAACTCAATTAAAATGAAAATGAAAAAAAGCATTGCCCAAAGAGCATAAAAGCCCATATAGTAACTTCTTTTTACATGAAACTTTTTAGAAGTCCAAAAGGATAACCAAACAGAAGAAAACAGAGAAAAGAAAGCAGTCAAACAACCAATGGCGACAGCAAATATAACAAACAAAATCCAATAATTGTTTGTCGCTGCTTTAATGAAATTCACATAAACTTTACTGCCAACAGAGTTAACAGCTCTTTCTTCCTGGAAAACAAGTCTGCCTTGTTCCAGATCATCATTTTCAGAAACAATAATTTTTTCATCATTGGCTTCTTCCAAATGTGAAACCAAATCAACTCTGTTATTATAATCTGGTTCTTCAAAATCTTCAACATCTGAATCGTCATTTTCAAAGGTTTTGCTACAACTACCAAGGTAATCAACAAAATCAGAATTTTCAAGCAACTCAGTCAACTCTCCAATTATACAGTTGCCTTTACCATCTAAGAATATCACTCTGTCTGCTTTATAAACTAAGTCTACCTGGTGAGTAACCAGTATTCTTGTGTTATCTTTAAGCAAATCCATTATACAATTATTCAGAACATGTTGTCCACTTTTAGCATCCAGTGCAGACATAACATCGTCAAGTAATACCAAACCAGTATCAGATTTTTCAGTTTCAGAACTGTATTTTTGACTGTAACAAGTTCTATAGCAAGCTCGTGCCAATGAAAGTCTTGCCTTCTGACCACCAGAAAGAGTTATACCAGCTTCACCTAATTCTGTCAGGTCACCATTACTGAAGGATTGTAGATCTGGCAACAGTGCACATGAAAAAAGTACCTCATTGTATAAATCTACATCTAAAGGCATTCCAAAAGTAATGTTATTTCTGATAGTGGTTGCCTGCAACCATGGCTTTCCACAGAGAAAACTTCCCTGAATGTTCATTTCCAAAAGTAAAGAGCTTTTCCCAGATCCAGTAGGTCCCAAAATAGTAACAAACTCTTTCTTTTTAATTCCTAGATTAACGTCATCTAAAACAGTAAGCTTGTCATATGAAATCTTTAAGTTTCTTAATTCTAGAGCGTTGTTAGGATTCTTAACGGGCAACACTTTGGGGGTTTCTTCTTCAGCATTTAAAATTTCCTGTGTTCTTTCCAAGGACAAAGACATGTTGATTATATTACCAATGGCATTTGGAATATACAGCATTTGTGCAGAGAGAATGTTGAATAAGGACAGTGAAGCAAAAACAGATGATGAAGATCGATGTGGATTTATTTTGAATGCAATAAGAAAAGTAAACAGTGATGCTAGAATCGGAGAAAGCAGACCATGTGCTGAAACTGCTGATTGAATGTATTGAAGTTTTTTTACTTTGTCAATCTCAGCATTTCTCTGTTTATTTATGATATCTTCATAAGCACGCTCATAAGTGAAATATTTTATAATCTTGAGATTCGTAACAACTTCTCTGATATAAGATATTCTGGAATCAGTAGATTTGTTTGCTAACTGTCTTAGGTGGAACACTTTTTTGAATCCCCAACCAGATATAACCAAAGAGAAAATGAAGTAACCACATCCAACCAAAGTCACTGGACCAATGTTTTTAATCAACAAAGCAATAGCGATCACCAGGGAGACGGGAAATGAAAATATGTATGGGACTGACGAACACCCGTATTCAATTCTTGATAAATCAGTTGTAGCTACTGTAGCGATTTTGCTGGTTGAATATTCTTCCTTAGCTGACGATCTTAACTTTAAAGACTTTGCCAATAGTGCTTTGGTCAATACAGATTTCATACAGATACCTATTGCATAAGCAACAAAGTACCCCTGAGAAAAAATAATGGATGTAAGTGTCATTAAAATGACCGTGATGAAGATGTACAAAACACCCATGTTGATAGGCGTGTTTTCCGTTTTTAAGCTGTTTCGTTTTTCTACAAACTCTATAAGATTTTTAGTGACGATTGGCAAGCATGATGAAGCAACATTGGACAGACTATAGCAGAAAATAGCATACAAAGCATCCCATTTGAAGGTTTTCACCACTGTTTTTGCTAAAAGCCATTTAGGATATTGTTGGTTGTTGAACTTTTTGATGTGTTTTTCCTTTGCTTGTTCCCAGTTGGCCTCAAAATTCAAGTGCATGTGGTTAATTTGATAACTTTCAGGAAGCTTATAAAGATCCACAGGCTGAAATAATCTGTTGTAGCCAGTGGTTAAAATTGAGAAGCACCAAGTGAAAAAGTATTTCTGAGCAATGTTCCAAGTTCTAGTTCTGAAAATGTTGTTGTTGTCAATAGGCATCACAGGTCTTTTGTATTCATCTTCAAATGCATCGCAATTTGGTTTGCTAAACAGAAACGAGAAAACTCTTCTTTGGGGGATGTATTCGCTGGAAAAGTCTTTGAAAAACTCAAAGTTTTTGTTGGAAATCTTTTGGCCATCAGGCAGTGATTTTTTGTCGAAGGAATCGTCTGAAATGGATGCTGTTAGGGTAGTTGTATTAGTTTTTTTGACATTGTCGTGTTCTTGTTGATTGCTTTCAAAACTTGAGGAGCTGCTGCTGCAAGTCATAGTGCTGATTAGTTTGGAATTGACTGTTTAGAAACAAAGACCCAGAATAATTAGTTGTTATAAGTGGCTGGTGAAACCACGTGTGATAGAAAGGACAGATGTGAGGTAAAGAAGCGTTGTTTTAGTTCTACTAGGGACTTTCAGTTTAAAGCTGCCTTCAAGTTGTTTTCTTCCTAAAGTTTCAATTTGAGTTTCTTTTAGATATATCTAAAGTGTAAAGTTGCCTTCAAGGTGAATAGTTTTAAAGTTTAAATTTGATCTTACTTTAACTGCTCTTGATGCTTAAATGCGCTTTCAAGTTAAATTCTCTCTTTGCTTAGATTTAGTCTTAGTTTATTTATTCGCTAAACCTACAGTGGCCGTCAATTTACCTTTATTTGCTGTATCTAGTACGTCTGGTATGGAATGCACACTCTGGAAAATATACACTTCTAGTATAGACTAAAACAGTAGATTAACACAGGGTGCAACTGAGAATCTCACTTTAACAGTTGCCAAGTGGTTTCGCAGACGCCTACAATTTCACAAGCACGAAAACAAAATATTAAGATATGCCAGCAGGACTATATATATTGCAAACATACGATAACCAGAGCGGAATAAACTACCTGCCTAAAGAGGAAACTGATTTTAACACTAGCCATGCGGCTGATAGAGCTGCTGATAAAATCATCAAAATCGCGATGGAATTTAATTTGACAGCGTAAACGGCAAGGCAAAGGCAGTTTAGGACTACTAACAAATTGCGAACTTATCTCTGCAAAAAAAACCGAAACCTTTTAGGGCCTAAAAAAAAACAAAACAAGAAGATAATATTTGTTTACCTTTTTATTCCAGCACTAAAATAACGCACACTATGCTGGCCAGGAACGAAAATGGTTGTAGCAAAAGCGCCTAAATATATTGCCAATATAGGCAAAAGAAAAGATGTCTTAACGCCGAAAAAGAAGCCAGCCAGCCACGCAGCTAGGATACTGTCGGAATAAAAGCTGGGAAACATTCAAAATCCCGACTGAATAAACGATGAATGTGAGTGATGTGGCGGCGCAGCGGAGATAAGCTCCCCATCTGCTGGAACACATTTCAGCAAGTACTGCAGGCAGGAGGGTATACTGGCAGCCATTTTCATAGGCGGAATAGGCCGAATTCATAGGCAGAATAGGGCGAACACACAGGCAGTCCAGAACACCAGCAAACAGGCGGCTCTACCCAGTCTGCTGAATAAACTACTCAATTGCTTACAAATAATCTAATCAGTTCGTCAAATAATCTACCCAGTCCGTCGAATATCCACCCAGTCTGTTGAATATCTACCCAATCCTTCCCCGACAATCTACCCCATCGTTCACCAAAAAGACTCAACACAACCATCGCTGCGTAAAACCACGTCTTTCTTGCAGAAACACCCTCAAAAGCGATCACACGGGCTGGCCTTTGCTCAAAAAGCATGCACCACTGCTCAGCCAACCCTATCCTTACATTCAAACATATATATTAGCACACCTGGCCCTTCATTATCTTCTTCAGATCCCCCATGAGCGTGTCGTTCACCTGTTTGAGTGCTGCCTTGGTGGACACTCCGGAGATTTTCTGCACCAGACTCTTGTCGTCATCCTGGGTGTAGAACACTAAAAAGTCACCCCCACTGAACAGAAGGATGTAGAGCAAACTGTCGCTTCCAACATCAACGTCTGGATACATTTCATGGAACGGAATGATGATCTGCTCACCAACAATGAAAACCTTGTCTATGTTCTCAACATTGCTGTTGGTGGTGTTAAATGGTGGCAGTTTCTTCCACTGCAATCTCAAAACACTTAAGTCCTCCTCTTCATCAGCATCGTTTTCGTCTTCTTCCTGGTCCTTTTCCTTTTCTAACTTGGATATCTTCAAAAGACCTTTGTTTGGGTATGGCGTCAAAGTTTTCTCGACAGGATCGAATTTCATAAGCCCGACAGGGAGCTTGTAAGGCAGTTTCACTAATGAATCGGCAGGAGCACTCATTTTTTGGCACGTAGACTTGGTTTCTGGAGCTGTTTTGGTTTGTGATGGTGGTGGCGAAAAGGAGGAAGATTTTGTGTGGGTGGCAAGGAGGTCACGTGTGCAAAAGATATTACCCCAAAAAGATACTGGGTGTATCAGAATTCGTTACAGGAACCGTTGTATTGGGTTTTACGTTTTTGTTTTAGATTGTTTATTTCATTTTACCTTCTTTTACTGCAAGATACCCTGATTCTATTAGCTTTTACCAAAATTTTACTAGATTTTACCTTGTTTTTACCTTGTTTTATTAGTTTTTTTGTTCGATTTTACCCTGTTTTAATACATTTTACCATATGTTACTACGTTATACCCTTTTATCTCATCCTGCCCTGGTTCCTTTTCGTTTATCTTTCTCTCACGAGTCTGGCACTGCATTCTACGCCTGCGATAAGCGCTTCTTCTGCCACTCCGCCGTCTTTTAAAAAGATATTTTCAGACCCAGGTGACTGCACTTTTATACCTATCTTACTAACAACGCTAAGTCAGTCGTATCTTCGCTATAAATAAGCCATAGCAATAAAGGCACTGCCATCGTTACACCGATACAGCTCCACGTATATTTGGGACCACACCATTATCAGGCTCCACATGAGTGCCACAGCTTATGTCCATCACAGCTGTCTGAACCGGTCATGACATTTTTTTAATCAAATAGGTACAGCTTTGCACGTAAAAAAGTACATAATATGTTTTTAAGTAGAGTAAATAAGTTATAGTGATGTAAATAAGTCAGTCAGTGAGAATAACATTAAAAAAAAAAGCACATCCTCATACTTAAAAAAAAAATCTAAATCCTCATAATTTAAAAAAATACTTGGCCACATCCTCATAATTTCAAAAATATTAGCTGCATGTTCATAATTTAAACAGGCAACTAGATATTCATAATTTAAACAGTCTACTAGATATTCATAAATGAGGCAGATTCACCTGGTTCCAAGTACGTTAAAACAACTATATATCCACAAATAAGGCCGAGTTCGGGTTGCAGCTATAGAAAAACAACTGCATATCCACAAACGAGTCAGATTTCGGGTTGCAAGTACACCAAAACAACTTCATAGTTATAAGCAAACCCACGGACAACTCACCCACGCTCCTGCACTCAAAAACTCACCCTACTGCACACTACAAATCACCAAAACTCTCAACAACGCTCTTGTAGGTCTTGAAGAAGTTCACAAAGAATCTGATTCCCAATCCAACATCCTTGGATCCAGTGACCTCTCTGATCGCGTGCATGCTCATTTCAGCAATACCCAGATCAATCACTCTCACTCCAGATGCATTGGTGCATGCAATAGATGGCCCAATGGTTCCTCCGCTTCTGGAGTTGTTTTTGATTTGGAAGTACTGAACCTTATCGCCGTTCTTTCTTGCGATCTCTTCAATGATAGCTACGCCAATGGCATCAGTAGCCATGTGACCATTGGCATCCTGGGAGATGGTAACACCAACATTTGGTTTTGGTTTGTGGTTTTCCAAATACACACTGTCAAAGTTAGGATTGTGGAGGTGAATAACATCAGCTGAAATAAAGAAGGAGTTAGATAAAGTGGTTCTGAAAAGTAAGTCAGATTCTCCGTCGCTAGCATAGGAGGACAAAATTCTGGACACTGTGTTGTCAAACAGGCCGGACTTAGCACCCTGTCTGTCCAGAGAACCAACTTCTTCCTTGTCATAGAGCGCTACAATGTTCAAATCCTTGCTTTTGGCTAGATCTGTGATGTTTGAGTAGGTAATCAGAGATTGAAGAGCCGGGTAGGAACACAATCTGTCGTCCTGTCTTGGGGAAATCAAGAAGTCCTTTTTCAAACCACCAAATGATCCCTTTTGGATGTCGTACAACTCTAAATCTAGCTGGTACAGGTCAGAAACACTAACTCCGGCCATCTTGGCAATGTATCTCAAAAGATTGATTGAGTGTTTGCCGAAAAGTGGTGATGATTTTTCATCCTTAGTAGCTGGTGCTTCATCTTTACTTTCGTCATTGAAGTATCCAATAACTGGCACTGTTTGGTTCTCCTTGTCATAAGGGAATTCAGCTGGAGATCCATAGTGCGGAGCTAAGCTTGGAATAAAAGCTACACAGTCAGGGGTGGAGTCAATCAAAATAGTCTTGAACTTTTTAGATGAATCCTTGACAATAACTCTACCTCCTAATCCAAGATCTCTGTTCAACCATAGCTCGTTTAAAGTTCCTCCGTAGTTAGCAACTCCGAGCAATTCGTACCCTTCAACCTTGTTTTTGATGGAAGCAGGTTTTAACTTCACGTGCAGAGCATCAATGTGAGAACCAATAGCTCCGCAACCAGTTTTAGGATCCCATTCACCACCTAAAGTGAATGCTAATAATGAGCAGTCACCTCTTTTGGTGAAGTATTTGGCTCCTTTTTTCAGCTGCTTCCACTCGTCATGTGACTTCTCAGAGACATAAGTGAACCCGTTGTCAATTAAATCCTGAGCCAAATTGGCGACAACATGGTAGATAGTTGGTGATTCGTAGGTGAAATCAATGTAGTTCTGGCCCTTTTCAATCAGCTGCTCGGCATTTAGGTCAAATGGTTTGTCGCTGCGGAAAAATCCAGAGCTTTCAACTGAAGAAACAGCTCCACTCACTGGAGCCTTGTTTTGCTGGATAGCAAGTTTTTCTAGCGTGTTTTTTAGTTCTAAAATGGCGTTGGCGGTCAAGAGATCCTGTTCAACGTTGCTCATACTGTTTTTGGTTCTTTTTAATTGGTTTTATGGTGTTTTCTCTGTGTTTTGTTTTTATTTCACTGCAAGAAACAGTGAAACATGTAATAAATATGAACCTAATTTATTAGCGAAAAAAAAATAAATAAAAAAAAGCGTAAAAAAACGCCTAAAAAAGCGTAAACAAACTTCAAAAAAGGTACAAATTCCTAATTAAAAAAAAAAAAAAAGAATAAATTAAAAAAGCCTAAAGTCACAATTGAAAAAAGAAGAATAACCTTACAGGATCATATATTGCTTCCGTATTCTGCTTGCTGCTTAAATAAAACCAGCACTCAGAAATAGGCCATTTTGGCAGCGCTAATCATGTTTTAAAAGCCCCTTTATTAGGAGAATATTGACTTTGCTGGCTCTTTTTTTATTATTTTGCTGCCAGACAAGAAAGTTCGGCGTTAAAACCGCGAACTGGGACGGTAAAATGCATGGACCACATCGTTAAGTCCGCGGAATTTTACTGGCAGCCATGTATTTCACAGTTAAGTGAATATGTAAACGTGCTTATTTTAATAGATTTATCTTTTGGGTGTATTGCTTCAGAATAGGAATTCAAGAAACCGAGCTGATGGGAATGGTTTGGTGAGATTCAGTTTTGAAGCTGAGTGCGTAGGTCACGTGAGTTTCGGAGATAAGACATATGCTTAGATCTATTGGTTCGTTGCAGATTCATGTTCCTATAGAGTTACTCGTTTTATGGACACATTGTGGTTACTTGGGTGTGTTGTTCTGTACAGGGGAACCCTCCATTTTCATGAATTTTCAGCATAAAGGTCAGACGAAAGCGTCACGTTCTATGCGAATTAAGGTTGCGCCACTTTCAGCTGCTCAAGGTTGTTGTAAAGTGTTATAAAGTTTTCTAAGCTGTTCTGCAGTGTTCGATGCTGGTGTTAATACACACCATACTGCACAGTTTGGAACATTGTAGCACATAGAAGGAAAGCAGGGCAACTTGCTCGTTGCAGCCGGTCGTGAGTAATACATTTTGACCTCACCGATACTGCCTAATCCGTCAGCAAGGCCGCCTGCAGTGTCCCTGCAACCAAACACAACGTGAAACTAACAATGTTTGGTGCATGTGCATCGTATTTCAAACTTCTTCCAACAGTAAACACTTATTTGTAATGTTTATTACTTGTTGCTGTTCATTTATTGATGAAGCTTATTTACATGTGCACTTTTCTGACCAAGAATGGCAGAAACTTAAAGACAACCTGCGTAAAATCTTCCACAAGCTTCTGTCATAACCGTTCATCTGACAGAATACCGCAAAAGCATCATCTTTCCGCAAGAGTAGTAAGAATCTTTTGAATTCCACAACCGTTATAAAGTCAACTACAACTCTGTCACCACCAGCTCTTTAGCGTTCAAGTAAAGAGCCTAAAACATCCCATTCTGCCCGTGTTGCTTGCCTGTAAACGTGACTTTTTACCTTTACACTTTTTAAACAATACCTGCAAAATAACAGCACCTGACACAACCCCAGACTCATTGTTTTCTTCAAAATGAAATTCCCAATTGCCTTAATTAAAGTCTAATCACATTCAGCCGTCAACAACCTCAATCAAGAACCACCAGATATACAAAACTGTGTACCACTACACATGCAAAACTGAGTATCACTACGCATACCAAAGTAAGAATTGATACATATACTACACTAAAAATCGCTACATATACGACACTAAGAATTACTACACATAAAAAACTAACTACCACTACTTCTACTCAACTAACTATCACTACACATAACACACTAAAAACCACCACATATAATCAACTAACTATCATTACACATAGTCAACTACCTTTCACTACACAACAAAAATACTATTGACTAAATAAAAACCATTTTTCACATTACCTTTAACTTTCTCACCGCCCAATGCACCGCTCTTCACAATCCGCAACTATTTCACTAGCCGCTACCGCATTACAAAACATGCCTATTCTGCATTCCCAAAAACGTGTTTTCTGAATAAAAATAAAATAAAAAAAAAACCAAATCACGGAGAAAAGATTCAAAAGCACAACACGTCTGCCATAATTACACCCCAAAATTTTTTCAATCAAGACCACCAACCATCAAAAACAGAGTCATCTGTCATCGGATATATTTTTATTTGCTTGAAAAGCTTTTTAGCGGGTTGTTTTTATTCATCACAACTGTTTTCAGGTGTACTGATTTAGCATATTTGTTTGGGTTTACCGGTTTGATTCCTGAAATCAATTTTGTCTGAGTTGATTTATTTTAGTAGTCAAAAAAGAAAAAGAAAAACCACTGAAACCAGCCACTTTTATATCACGTAACACGTTTTTATACTAAGTTTCAAGTTTTTATATTACATTGCAAGCTTTTATATTACATTACGAGCTTTTATATTGCATTACAAGCTTCTATATTCTGTTAGGTGGAAACCTTGATCTATATCCCACAGTTTCATTTTCAAGTTGATACTGCCCAGAAATTCAAAAAAACACACTATGGAAAGCAGGTATGACGACAGTGGGTTTCGCCACGACGATTTGGCCTTTGAAAATGACAACCACAGCAGCATTGAAGTGTCAAATGACCACTACCATGACTCTACCAGCATTGAAAACCACAGCAATTATTCAAGCTATGAAGCAAACGATTTCTATGACTCCAACACCAAAGAAAATATATTGCCCTTGCACAGACCAGCAAACAAACTAGAAAAAATTCTGAATCTTTATGACAGCAGCAGATATAACAATTTTGAATCAGATTTCAATGGAGCGCTAGTTCTTGCCAATGATACCAAGGACGATGGATATGTGAGAAGCAGCACACTATGTTTTCTTGAGATTTACATTCCCAAGGTAGATTTTCTCAGAGAGATTCTTTATATCATCGGAAACATAGAAGAGATGATGATTTTAACAGATCTCAATGAAGGAAGTGAATCCGATAATTTGGTGAACAACAAGTATTTCAAGGACATCAAGCAATTTGATGACATTATTCAGCACAAAGTCTCTAAACTGAGAGAGATTTTAGATTACCATGCAGACGATACAGTCCAGTTTTTGCCTCCGCCAAATGATTTTTCAGACAGTGAAAGCATTAATGATTTTCAAGCACATGAAAACTTTACTAGTGGAGAAAATGCTCTTTCTGGTGCACAAGAAACCAATACAAATGAACCTATGTTTTTGGAAGACGGTACCTTGGAGAGTGAACAGGACTTTTTAGCAAGAAAAAAAGGCTCTGATTTAGTGAGACAGTATCCTCTTGATATTCCAAGTTCACAAGAAATTAACAACTTAATTAACACCATCAATGAGTTCTATGATAAAGTATTGACAATGCATGAATCCTATGTCTCAATGAAGCAGAATTTGCAAAAGTTCCATGAGGAAAGATGTATTTATTTTGAAGTCATTAAGTATTTGAACAGAAAATCAGAGAGAGTCAGACAGAACTCTTTTGAAGGACATGTTCACAGTTCTCGTTTAAATGCAAGAGATGACAATCTATTTGGAAGATTCACTGATGTAGTTGATAATTCAGATGTCAACGATCCCTTCACTGATGATTTTGAGATCATGGATGAAGAATACATAACCGAAAACATTGCCTCCAATATTAATATCAATTCAGAAAATGAAACACTTCCTATTGACGACACTCTTCACGACAACGTGCTGACGCAGTTTGGTGGGTACCTGGTTTACGGTAGCATCTCTAAAACTAAGATCTACACTCTAGAGTTGCTGTGTAACAGGGCCACTAGAGGAAATTTGCTATTTTATCACACTGAATTACCGGATATAGGGAATCTAGAAAACCCAATTGGAAGTCATGTTAAAGAGTGTTTTGTTATTTACACTCATGGTAGCAATTTGAAGAAAAAGATTGAAAAGATTATTGATTCCTTAGACGGAAAGCTTATGTCAAGAGACGATTCACACGAGTCTCTAAGCAATATCAACGTTAATATTCAGAACATCGAAAATGTGTTGCATATAACCGAGAGCCAGCTGTTTGTTGAACTCGTCGCTTTACAAGACCAAATTCCAAGATGGATAAAAATATTAAACAAGGAGTTTAAAGTTTTGAAGATGATAGCAACAATTGATAAAACAAATCCAAGTTTATCTCCATTCACCGCCTCATCTTCATCTGTCATTATAAAAGGCTGGATTCCTCAGGATAGATACTTGATTTTTGCTAATTATCTAAAGTACAAGTTTGTATCGATTCATCCTGATTTGCCGATCAGTTATTTAACCATATCTGAGATTCCTATTTTGAAGAATTATCCCTTGATGCCAACTCATTTGAATGACAATATTCTGACAAACAAAAAGAAGAAATTAATTCCTCCAACCCACTTCAACACTTATAAAAACCCATTCACCTCAGCTTTTCAAGGAATTGTTGATGCATACGGTACCAGCAAGTATAAGGAACTTAATCCAGCCATACCTACAATTGTCACATTTCCATTTATGTTTGCAATAATGTTTGGTGACATTGGCCATGGTTTAATTCTTTTTTTGATTTCTCTTGTACTTGTATTGAATAGCAATAAAATCTACAAACACACTCTTGACAATGAGATTTTAGCAATGGCATACAATGGAAGATTCATTTTGCTGATGATGGGTATCTTTTCTATCTACATCGGGTTTTTGTACAATGATATGTTTGGAAAGACACTTACTTTATTCAAATCAGGCTGGGAATGGTTAGATTTATCGGAAGAAGGCCGTTCTGTCACTGCATCAAAAGTAAAAGGCTACAATTATCCATTTGGCTTAGATTATGGCTGGCATAACACAGAAAACGGTCTTTTATTTACCAATTCCTACAAAATGAAGCTGTCAATTATAATGGGATTTGTTCACATGCTTTATTCATTGTTTTTTTCACTGAATAATTACATTTATTACCAATCCTATGTCGACATTGTTGGTAATTTCATTCCTGGTTTGATCTTCATGTGCTGCATTTTTGGTTATTTAACAGTGTGCATTGTTTTAAAATGGTCTATTAACTGGACTGATCAATCCAACCCTAAAGAAGCACCAAGTCTTCTTAATATGCTGATTAATATGTTTTTGAAACCTGGCTATATTGAAGCTCCTTTGTTTAAAGGTCAGACCACAGTGCAGTTAGTTTTGCTCTTAGTTTCATTAATATGTGTTCCTTGGCTACTGATATTCAAGCCTTATTATTTGTACAAAGAAAACCTTCAGTCTAAAGCCAAAGGTTATAAATCTGCAGAACACGAAATACAGGATTTACTGAGAATCAAACAAGAACAAGAATCTTCTGCTACGAATGATGATTTGGTTATATCGTCTGTAAATGCCGACGAATTTGAAGAGTTTGAGCTTGGCGACTTAATAATCCATCAAATTATTCACACTATCGAGTTCTGCTTAAACTGTATTTCCCACACTGCTTCTTATTTAAGATTATGGGCTTTATCTTTAGCGCACCAACAATTATCAATTGTGCTATGGGAGATGACGCTACAGAATGCTTTGTCTGTGAATGGTAATTACTCTCCAGGCGGCTTTAAAGAAATCATGGCTCTGCTTATTTTATTTGCAATGTGGTTTGTTTTGACATGTGCTATTTTGGTAGCAATGGAAGGTACATCTGCTATGTTGCATGCATTGAGATTGCATTGGGTTGAAGCTATGAGTAAACATTTTATTGGTGAAGGTACACCATTTGAAGCATTCAATTTAAGCAGTTAGCTGCGTTGTAAACCAGAAAGGTAGAAAGCACAAGCTTCACATGTATATAATCGTCAAGCGCGTTTGACAGTGTAAGTGCTGAATGTTGTTTATTTATATTTTGATATCACAATTCGTTAAATTATACTACAACTGATCAAATTATATTAAAATTCATCAGATTCTACTACAATTCATCAAATTCTATTTCAATTCACCAAATTCTACTACAATTCATCAAATTCTATTTCAATGTCATCATCATCTATTTCAACTTCTACATCATCATTCTCAACTTCTACATTATCTTTCTCAATTTCTACTTCATCTTTCTCAATTTCTACATCATCTTTCTCACCAGATGAAGCATAGTCGTTTGTCTGCTTCAAAAAGTCTTCTTCGCTTTGCTTTTCTCTGGCTTCTGCTCTCTTGTGTGCCTTTTCCATCACTTCTTCAACCAAATTACCATCCTTATCCTTCAGTCCCAGCTCTCTAATCTTTTCTAGTTTACTCTTTTCGTACTGTCTCAACAGGTATCTCTGTCTTTTAAGAATACTTGCCTCTAGATACTTGAATCTGTATTTGAACAGTTCTTCATGGAATAAAGTCATGGAATTGATTAATTCTAAATGGTTCAAAAACTCCAACTTAGTTTCAAACTTCACTAATCTAGATTCTTGTTCAAAATTTTCGAGTAAATGCTTCAGTTTAGGAATGAAGCTTTCAGTCAATTCCTTGATTTCTTTGGAAAATGTTTCATTTTGTGAAAACAATCTCTTGGTTAGTGGTACACTATTATACACTTCTAATGGAGTTTCTGTCATGTTCAATTCGTTAAAGGATTCTGTTTTGTTCAAAACTGCCTGCAAATAAAACTCATCCATGCTTTCCAAATCATCTAACCAGGTAGTGATGTTTTCAAATATGTGATTGAAATCATCCAAATTCAAAGATGTGGATAATGATTTTTGGTAATTTTTAATGTTAAGCAGCTGGTGTGAAATATCTAGATGCTTAGTTTCAATATCCCCTAAAGTGCATCCATCTGAATCATAGTCTAACCACTCTATGCATTCGGAAATAGAGTTTTCTAAAGTTTCAATCAAGTCGCTTGGAACTTCAGTATTCTCAACTTCTTCCACAAAGGATCTTGCTTCATATAACGAAGATTCAAAAAGGTTCAATGCCTCAGTCAAAATGACTTTTTGCTCATCCTTTTCATTTAAAAGCTTAATGAATTTCTTTGAATTTTTAATTTCTGTGTTAGACAAAGGTTGTTTGAGCAAATACTTTTCAGTTGTTAAACCTCTCAATTTAGTCGAAGTGCCATTGCAAACAGATTCTATCTTGTCAACAGAAAATAGTCTATCTTTGTCAATTCCAAAAGTAACATTAACATATGCGCCTTCTACTTCACATTTCTTTAACTTGCTGGATTGCAGGCTGTACTCAACAAATGCATCACTGTTTTCATTTAGTTTAAACTCAAATGTTGACTTTTTCTTTAAATCATCTAAGGACAATGTTAAAGTCTTCTTGTTTGGATAGAGTTCACCAGCAGGTAAAATTATTTGTTCTTCCTTGCCTGCAACTGAAAGAGTATAGTTATAAATCAATTTATTAATGACATTAATTCTTTGCTTAAACTTAAAAGTGTTTTCCAAGCTAACCCCCCTGATAGCTAAACCGGTTGTGACAGATTCATCAGAGTTTACAGATTTGGACAACAAGTGCTTGTAATCATTACCTAAATAGTCAACTAAAGCTTGCTGAACAAAAGGAACTCTTGTAGATCCACCTGTTAAAATGATAGCAGAAATATTATCTAGGGTGATGTTTTGGTTCTGGAAAACAGAATTTGAAGATGCAAACACATCGTTTAACGGTTTCAAAATTCTACTTTTATAATTGCTCATAATAATATTCTCAAATTCATTTCTAGTAACCACAGTCTTGAAATTGATATCATCAACTAGTGATTCAACAAAAATCTTATAGTCGGCATTGGCGCTCAGAACTAACTTACATTTTTCAGCAACCTGTGAAATCTTTGCTAAAAATTTAGAATTATTTAAGAGCTGATTCTTTTTGTATTTTGTATTTTTATCTAAGAATTTATTAATTATCAGATGCTTCAAATCATCTGTGAAGAAATCACCACCCAAATTTTCATCATAGCCGTAGCCATTCAGTTCTATGGTTAAGTCTACAACCTCATCTTTGTTTAGTATAGCAGAACTGTTTTTGAAAGCAGTAAAGAGAGAAGCTTTTGAGCTTTCCTGCCCCATATCGTAAACAACAAAATGGGTATTATTATCTTCCTCAAATTTAAAATGAGATTTAGCAATGTAGCTGATACCGGTGGCTAGATTGTCATCAACAAAGCCTAAACTCTGTTCAAAATCAGATATTTCAACAATGTCACCCAACATTAATCTTTCGTTTTGCTTGTAGAAGTTAGGAACACTCAGCACCAAATCGTCGATATTGTTGTTGATACCGTTTAACACCATTTTTTTTGCAGGAAACTGCTGCTTGGCGTTTGAAATTATGTGATTAAAATCCATTGCAATCAATTCTTCAACAGAAAACTTATGCTTTGTGCCTATATCCACTACTAATCTATCATTCACCGTGGCAATATCCAGTCCTGGATTCAAAGATGTAAAGATCTCGTTTACTTTTGATTTACCAATTAAACTTTTGAGCCCTAAAACAACATATTGGGGAAATCTTAGCTGAAAGTTTAACAGATTTGATCCATATATTCTTTCAATATCATCCTTCTTACCGTCTGGCCTTAGCATAATCCCCGACACATCCTTTCTTTTGGAGTCCTGTGACAAAACTATATCCAGTGGATTTGTTGCTCCGATGATGGAGTTTTTACTAAAACCCGTACCATAGTCAATAGCCAAAATAGTAGCGTCTATAAACCAAAAAAGGTTCACAAATGAGAGTACTGTGACTAAAAACGATATCCTAGAAAAGTAACTTAACTTCATTGGGTAAGTCAAAATAAATTAAATAAAAAAAATGTTAAATTTATAAAATAAGACCAGGAATGGTTTTAGCTGATTATTACTCTTTATTGAAACAAAATGCAGCCACTAAATAGCGATGATTCAAATACTTACGTGTCAACTTTATATAAGGCCGCTGCAAAAATATTGAAATATTTCTGGCGCGAAATCAAAAAGGAGCCCATAAAAAATGAAATATGGAGTTGAAGAGTTCGTGATTAAAGCCGACGGCACGTGCAAAGATGGTTAATGGTGCAAGTGAACATATTCTTGCCAGATTTACTGCATCAGTAGCAACGAGATTACAGTTGTTTTAAGTTGATTGTAATATGATTACATTTAATTGAAATATGATTAAATTTGTAGTGGGTTAATTGAAATATGGTTAAATTTGTAGTGGGTTAATTAAAATATGATTAAAGTTGTAGTGGGTTAATTGAAATATGAATGCAGTTGCATTAAGTTAATTGGTTATGTTTGCATGGTTGGTTTGTATATAGAAGCAATTACAAGTATCGGTTTGAGTAAGTTTTTTTAAAGTATTGTAGTAGGAACAAAAATGAAGAGAGTCAAGTTTGCAAGGTGCTTGAAAAGATAATGTTTTGATGGCAGAGTCTAGGATCCACTGGGTGATGCTGAAGATGTTAGCAACATAGTAGTGGGTTGTAGATGTGCATGCAAGCGACGGAAATAAGATAAGATGCCAAACATAAGATAAGATGATAGAAATAAGATAAAGTGTCAGAAATAAAATAAGATAAGATGATAGAGATAATATAAGGCGTCAGGAATAAGATAAACTGCCATGATAAGATAATATAAGACGGCAGCAATAAAATAAGATAAAGTGACAGAAATAAAATAAACTACCGTTTAAGATAACCTACCGTTTAAGATAAACTACCATAATTAAGATAAACTACCATTTAAGATAAACTACCATAAATATTAGCAGAGAGAACACATGGTCCAATAGTACAAATCAAAACATGCCAAATCTGGCTGAGATAACAAAGCATATTGCATATTTAAATAGTCTAAATAAACATGAAATCTGTGATACTGGTTCTAAAAGCGGCTATTCAGTGCTGCTCGTGACTCATGTGGCAGAACGCGCATCAAATATACTTTTATCTGCACCACATGCTAAAAAAGCTGCTTTCCCGGCCTAACATTCAACACAGAACTCAAATAGCCTGGTATTTCAGCTTTTCTTCGCACAAAATCTGCTCTCCCACCCATTTTTCGCCTGGTTTCAAGTCAATGTAGCTTTTAACGTGACCTGCCTCGACACAGACCATGTTTTTGAAGCCAGATTTAGGCTCAAAATCAGCCATGCCCTTGCTTTTTTCAACCCATGGGTTCCAAACAACCAGATCAGGCAGCATGGTTCTTTTCAATGAGTGCAAAACTTCACCCCTGTCAACGATCTGGACTAATATATCTTCTGGAATATTGGAGTAGATCTTATCAAATTCTTCCTGGAATTGAATAACTGGCAGTCTTTCCACATAGTCCTCCTTAAGCAACTGGTCGTAGACTTGGTTTCCGGTCAAGTTAGTGACAAAAGTGTCTTCGATATCGTCAATTTTGAAGTAGGTGTGGAACAACCAGTTAAACTTCAAGTTAGTTTTTGCGGAGATAGGATTGGAAACCTCAATGTTCGTTCTCAAAGCGTTTTCAGTCAATTCCAGCGTCAAAATCAGAGTGTAATCGTAGTCCCACAGTTTCGTCAACTCCTCATTTGCAATATCTGGATACAAACCAAACTGAACTGCCACTCCTCCTTCCTCTTTTGGCGATGATTCTCCTAGAAACTCCCAGGTGGAATTTCTGGCTAATCCGTGCTGTGGAAGCTTGCTCAAAGGGTTTTCTGGGTCAGATTCCTTCCCAAAAACAGGGAAAACTAAAGGAATACCACCTCTGACAGGCTTGCTGCCATCTAATTTTGCTCCCTGGGACAAAAATAGGTTTTCAATACCCTTGGTTTTGTAGGATATGATGGTGGCACCATACTTTAAAACAGTGAACTGAGTTGATGGATCTTTTGGGTGTGTGACAAGAACTTTAGTGTCTGATTCCTGAACAGTCATGTGATATGAAGTTTTAAAGTTTGGTTTTGTTTAATGACAGTAAAGTTAATACATCATTTGATGTAAAATGTTATTTCATATCCTTGCTACCCTTTCTTCATTATTCGGATTAGTAGGGTAGATGAAATATTTCAAAAAATAAATAAAAAGACACACCAAAAACGTAGAGACCTTAAATCCGAAAAAAACGTTTAAAAACATTAGCCAAAATGTGTTTCTATTTCCCGCAAAAAAAAAAAAAAAAAAAAAAAAAACTAAAAAAAATTTTCCTTCTTGAATATTGAGTCTTCTACAACTAGGGATAAGGAAATTCACAACATTATATCTAATGATTAAATTACTATTCTATTCCTAAAAAATAATAAAACTAGAAATAAATAATATATTCAAACGCACCACAACACAACACAAAATGTTCAGAAACCTTGTCGCCAGAAACCTTGCAGTCAGAAACTTCACCAAAGTCAACACCCAGATTGGCAGATCTATTGCTCCAGCATTCAACCAGCAGTATATGAGATTCTACTCTTCTTCCACCAAGGAGGAGCTAGTTTCCAACAAACTAAACGACATAGTCAAGAGTTTCATTGAAGAAAAAGGCATAACTTTTGAGAAACCATTGACCGACGGAATTAAGTTGAGCGAGGATTTAAAGCTAGACTCATTGGATAAGGTTGAGTTGGTTGTTGCTATTGAAGAAGAATTTGAGTTAGAAATCAATGATGATGCATCTGACGCCTTTGAAAACTTGGGCCAGATTAAGAAGTTCTTGACCGAAAAGAGCTAAAAACCGGTCACGAGAGAACATATGTGCTGGGCTCCGCCAACAGCGAGTACCGTTTTGGAACTTATATAGGGCTTTTGACAACTGTATATAGAGTAAGTAGTGTAGCTGCTGCCCCGCATTGGCAGCTTAAATACTAGTAAGAGATCCCTGATGCTGACAAAGCGCAGCGAAAATTGAGAAAATAATATGAGTAGAAGGTAATAACAGATTTTATACTACGGTAGCAAAACCGTCTATATAGGACGATAGCAGGGTTAAATTGAAAGCATAACAAGACCTGGCTGCGGCGCAGAATAACGAGAGCAGCAGCTAGAGAGGTTGCAAATGAAACATAGCGAGATGCACGTGACATTCGTCGGAGTTAAGAAAAAATGTTATTGGTCATGGATATGGTCTGCATTATGGACCGCTGGTGTTCCCAAAAACACGCTGGGCTGATGGGGAACACTTCTGGTGTGTCTGGAAGCTCTTTGTTTCTGTAAACAGGCTGCACAGACGCCACAGTAACGGAAAAGCGCAGAAACGATCGTGACCGGTCAGGTGACCGGCTGGCTATCTCCGCCCGGAAACGCCGCCAAACCTGCCAACCAGCAGCACCCGCTGGCGGAGCAGCTAGCCAAGATAACTATCTCAACTTTCGAGCAACCACTGTGCGGCCAAAACACCACCATCGATTTCCTTGTGCTTTCGTTCAACTAAACTTATTCTTGCTCTTAAACCCTGCGTCACGTGATCACAGCGCTGCTTCTAAAATATTTTTCTTGTTCTGAAATATTTTTTTTCCCGGCAAATTTTTATTTTTAGCTCCTGTGTCCGTTTTGGGAATGTTTGCAGCAACATTTCCTCTTTAGGCGGCTGTTCTTTTTTTTTTTTTAGCTACATATCAGATCATCGTACTCTTCCATTATTATATTTGTTGTGGACAACGAATAAATTAAATCTGTATTACATCAAATGTTTCCTCTTTTAGGTCTCATATATTTATACATTTTCTGCGGTTGCTTTATACTGATACTCTGGTTCGGGATTAAGCTATGACTTCTTTTTGTGTACACGCAATTAATTTATAATATATATAAAAATAATATCAGAATAATTATATAAATATATGTCGTAGAGAAATACAGTAGGATGTTGCCAGTGAAAGAAGCAAAGGAAAATAAAATACTGTAAAAACCAGAATCCAAAAAAAAAATTAAAAAATAAAAAATTAAAAAAAAATTTGAAATTTGGTGCCAACCCTTTAGCTTGTAGATTTTTATTTATTTTCTTTTTACAACACTAGCTGAATTTTGGCAACATCATTTATTTAAAACAAAAAGAGATATAGTTTGACCAAAACGATTCCACAACTACCAAAACTACTTACGTAAACCACTAAAAACTACTTAAGTAAACCACTAAAACTACTTAAGAAAAATACTAAAACTACTTAAGTAAATAACTAAAACTACTTAAGTAAATAACTACCTAACTGCCTAAGTAAACCACTTAGCAACTACCCAACTAAATAACCTACCTTCCATATATTTTTGGCAGTCATCAAATAACAGTTACTATACAATGTGTGGAATTTTTGGATACTGCAACTACATGATTGAAAAGTCGAGAAAAGACATCATCGACACTCTTACTGAGGGATTATCCAGGCTAGAATACAGAGGCTACGACTCCACTGGTATTGCTGTTGATGGAGACGCTGACAGCTCTACCTTGATTATCAAAAAACCAGGAAAAGTTGCACAACTAAAAGAAGAAATAAACACTTTATTGAACTACAATGAAAACAACCCAGAGTTCATCAACCATGTCGGTATTGCACACACCAGATGGGCTACCCACGGTGAACCAAGTGTCAAAAACTCCCATCCACAAAGATCAGACCTAAACAACGAGTTCGTTGTTGTTCACAACGGTATAATTACCAACTACAGAGAACTAAAAACCTTGCTTTTGAAAAAAGGATTTGTTTTTGAAAGTGACACTGATACCGAATGTATTGCTAAGTTATTCAAGCTTTTCTACGACACCAATCTGGCCAATGGCATTGAATTAGATTTCAACGCCTTGACAAAGGAAGTGTTGTCAGAGTTAGATGGATCCTACGGTTTGCTTTGTAGATCTTCCCACTATCCTGGAGAAGTCATTGCTACTAGAAATGGATCTCCACTATTGATTGGTGTGAAGTCTGAAAAGAAATTGAAAGTTGATTTTGTAGATGTTGAATTCCCAGATGGTAATGACAACGAAAGCGAACTATCCAGACTGCAAAAAATGAACAAGCATTCTCAACAAGAAGATGAAAAAATTTATTTTGCTCCCTTGGTAGCCAACAGTTCTGCTGCCAACTTGAGATACTCTCAATCCAGAGCCTTTTTATCTGAGGATGGTATTCCAATTCCGATTGAATTCTTTATTTCATCTGATGCTTCCTCTGTAATCAAACACACCAAAAAAGTTTTGTTCCTAGAAGACAACGATGTGGCTCACATTTACGACGGTGAATTGCATATCCACAGATTCAAGCCAAAACAAGACGGTGAAAAAGTCACCAGACCTATCCAAACCTTGGAGTTGGAATTAGCTCAAATTATGAAAGGAGATTACAACCATTTCATGCAGAAGGAAATTTTCGAGCAGCCAGATTCTACTTTGAACACAATGAGAGGTAGAGTTGATTTCGTTAATAAAACTGTAAAACTAGGTGGCTTAACCAATTGGTTGCCAACCATCAGAAGAGCAAGAAGAATATTAATGATTGCCTGTGGTACATCCTACCACTCCTGTTTAGCAACAAGACAGATATTTGAAGAGCTAACTGAGATTCCTGTAAGCATTGAATTGGCTTCTGACTTTTTAGACAGAAAATCTCCTATCTTCAGAGACGATGTCTGTGTTTTTGTTTCCCAATCTGGTGAAACAGCTGATTCCATGCTGGCTTTGAAGTACTGTTTAGAGAGAGGTGCTTTGACTGTTGGTATTGTCAACACTGTAGGATCTTCTATTTCAAGATCTACTCACTGTGGTGTGCATATCAATGCTGGCCCTGAAATCGGGGTTGCTTCAACGAAAGCTTACACTTCTCAATATATTGCCCTAGTAATGTTAGCTCTATCTCTATCTGACGACAGGCTATCCAATTTGGAGAGAAGACAAAGCATTATTTCTGATTTACAACATATTCCAGATCAAATCAAGCAAATTTTGAAGCTTGAGCCGCAAATAAAGAAGATATGTGATAGATTACAAAATGAAAAATCCTTGTTGTTGTTAGGCAGAGGTTACCAGCATGCATCTGCTTTAGAAGGTGCTTTGAAGATCAAAGAGATTTCCTACATTCATTCTGAAGGTATTTTAGCCGGTGAGTTGAAGCACGGTGTCTTGGCTTTGGTTGATGAGGTATTGCCAATCATTGCTTTGGGTACTAGAGACTCATTGTTCCCTAAAGTTGTTTCTTCTATCGAGCAAGTTATTGCCAGAAAAGGAAAACCTATCGTGATTTGTAATGAAAATGAAGAATACTGGTTGAACAAGAAGCAACAGGAAGCAGACATTGAACTAATAGAGGTTCCTCACACTTCAGATTGTTTGCAAGGGTTGCTAAACATCATTCCATTACAGTTGATTTCATACTGGCTAGCTGTCAACAAGGGATATGATGTTGATTTCCCTAGAAACTTGGCCAAGTCTGTCACTGTAGAATAAATCCATCTTTTAATATACATATAATTAACAGCATTTATATATATAAAATAAAGAAGAAGCTTAGTATATAACAAAGAAATATGCTGCTGAACACTGCATTGCGTTTATAGATAACCGATAGAACAAATGGGAGTTCAAAAAAGGCAAATAGAACAACCAAGTACATAAAAAACAGAACACCTAGGTACATAAAAAATAAATTTACCTATATATACAAAAAGAAATTAAACAAAAAAGGACAAAACAGAGTTGATTCTAAAGAGAACATATGGTCAAATATTGTTAAAGTAGGACTAAATAAAGCGAATACTTTAACTGTATAAATGAATAATCAGTCGCGAAATAAAAATGACTATTCAAATTATTCATAAAGTTGATGAAAATGTTTTACGAATATTCGAATTAGTAAAATATTTTACAAATATTGGAATTATTTAATGATTTAGGAATATTCAAATTGTTAAAATATCTGCTAAGTATAAATATTGTTAAAATATCTGCTGAGTATTCAAATTATTAACAAAGAGAAAAAAATAAAATGAAAAATATGAATGCTAAAAAGCATTAAAATTAAAATATATATTTATGTAGAAAAATATACAAACAGCCAGAACTTAAATCTAGTTAAAAAAAACGCAATAGTTTAATTAGTTCAATATATCTATGTCCAGTAACAACACATCAGAGGAGATTTGTAACAACGACAATTCAGTAGTGGGAAACTCAGCTAACAAATTAAGGGATTCCTCCGAATAAAGATACTACAGAACTAAAAAAGAACATTCAAAGCTAATAGTTATACCTTTTTATTTTAAAGGCACCATTTATTAATTCGTGAGAAAAGTAATTTAATTGATTTTATTAACATGTCACAATTTCCCAAAACAGAAATGCTTGTTTTGCTAGTTTTTTTTTTTTTTTTTTATATCCGCCAAAAATATTGCTTGAGTTTAGAATCAAATATTTCACAATCAATTAATAAATCCCCTTAAACGGATTGGTTTAACAACAGAATAATCTAAATACTTTTAATAACAAATAAACCCAACTAAAAACTAATTACTCTTTAATTAAAAAAAGGTTTCTGAAAAGAACTACGCTAAAAAATATTCTCTTTTAAGGAACTCAACTACCTTTTTTTATATATTTGCTGCTGAACTATACATAATGGGATTATTTGGATCAAAAAAGGGCAGAGCTAGCATTGTAGGAAACTACAACACTATGAATCAAAATTCAAATGCGTTAAATCTAAAGAAGGACTCTCAGATTCAGAAACAGTTTGATAAATTTGGAGGTTCCCAAGTTCAAGGTGATTTATTGCAAGATCATCGGATGAAAAACAATGATTACTCCAAAACTGTAACCTGATAGAAAATAGATGTGTTTAAAGGGGCTAATAATTATTGGTTGGTTCTAACTCACCTATTTTCTACGTAGTGGA